>JANITW010000234.1:9409858-9426311 GCA_027564335.1 Erythroxylum williamsii | reverse complement strand
AGATGTTTGTGTCTAGAGATGTTAAATTTGATGAAAATGAAGGTTGGAAGTGGGATGAGCATTCGGTGAAGAAGTTAGGAGGAGTTAGAGTTGAAATACCATTAAATGAGCCAATTGTTCAAGAAGTTGCAAGAGAAGAACCACATGATGAAGAGATAGCAGCTGGAAATTATGACAATCTTGAAGAGCAAAGGAATCAAAGAGATGAAGGAGTGATAGCTGCTGGAAATTCCAGCAATTCTGAAGAGGAAAGGAACCAAGAAGAGCCATCACCTAGTTCAGGAAGTGATGATTCAGGTTCTGAAGTTCAAGAGGAGGATGCAAGCTCAAATAGTGCCCACAAAACAAGAGATCTAGCCTCGATTTATAATGAAACTAACCCTATTTTTGATTTCAGGTATAATGTAGCAGATGAAGAACCAAATGATGCACATATGATGCTTGAATGTGCTATGCCGGCTGGAGCTGAACCAAAGACATATAATCAAGCAATCAAGCAAGGAATTTGGCAAGGACCAATGGATGAAGAAATCAAAGCAATAGAGGAAAATGGGACTTGGTTGCTGGTGGATCTACCTTCAGCTGAAACAAAAGTAGTGGATTCAAAGTGGATTTACAAAACCAAGCTCAATCCGGATGGATCAATCAACAAGCTCAAAGCTAGATTGGTTGTGAGAGGTTACAAACAAGAATATGGAGTGGATTACACCGAGACATATGCTCCAGTAGCTAGGCTTGACACTGTGAGATTGTTGTTGGCATTAGCAGCAAATAATGGATGGAAAGTGCATCAAATGGATGTCAAGAGTGCATTCTTGAATGGGATGTTAGATGAGGAAGTTTACTTGAAGCAACCCGAAGGCTATGTAAAAGAAGGAGAAGAGCAGAAAGTTTACAAGCTAGTGAAGGCTCTTTATGGCTTGAAACAAGCTCCAAGAGCTTGGTATTCAAGAATCAATAGCTACTTATTGCAAAATGGTTTCATAAGAAGCAAAAGTGAGGCTACATTGTATGTGAAGGGAAGCAAGGATGAAAAACTGATCTGCTCTCTTTATGTGGATGATTTGCTCATAATTGGGACTAAGGAGGAGCTTGTGGAGGATTTCAAGGAGTTAATGAAGTCTGAATTTGAAATGACAGACCTAGGGGAGATGAGTTACTTCCTAGGATTGGAGATTGATCAAAGGAAAGAGGGGATTTTCATTCATCAAAGGAAATATGCTGAAGAGTTGATCGAAAAATTCAACTTGAAAGATAGTAGTGGCATGTCAACCCCTATGGAACATCAGCTGAAGTTGGAAACCACAAGGTTAGGTGAGCAATTTGATGTGTCTTATTATAGAAGCATGATTGGCTCTTTAATGTATTTATGTGCTTCAAGACCCGACATTGCATGTGCTGTGAATATAATGGCTGGTTTTAATCAAAACCCATCTAGACAACATGCTTTGTATGCTAGAAGGATACTAAGGTATGTTAAGCACACTATTGATCATGGAATTTGGTTTGGAAAAAGAGAAAATGTTGAATTGTATGTGTTTAGTGATGCTAGTTATGCTGGAAGTAGTGAATGCAAAAGTAGGAGTGGTTATTGTTGTAGCTTAGGTTCGGGAGTTTTCTCTTGGTGTTCAAAGAAGCAAAGGAGTGTAGCACAATCATCAGCTGAAGCTGAATATGTGGCTGTCAATATGGCTGCAAAACAAGCTCAATGGTTGAAAAAAATCTTGAAGGATTTGCATGAGTTGAAGGAGAATTGTGTAACTATTTATTGTGATTCAAGTGCTGCCATTTCTATGGCTGAAAATCCATCTGATCATGTAAGAACCAAGCACATGAAGGTGAAGTACCATTATGTTAGAGAATTGATTGAAGAAAGGGAAATTAAAATGGCATTTTGCAGATCCAACTTTCAGCTTGCTGATTTATTCACCAAGGCATTACCAAAATGGAGATTTGAGTCCTTAAGGAAGATGGTAGGAGTGCAGGCTGCACAAAACAAAGGAGGAGATGTTGACTTGTGTTGCTTCATGCAACCTGCTATGGTAAAGATTGTGGAGGAGATAGCAAGCTCAGTGAGAGTGAAGAAGAAAATCAAAATGAAGAGCAAGTTTTCAGTATTGAAGAGGAAGCTAGAGATGAAGATCTTGGTAGCAATTCAAAAATGGTTGGATATAAATAACAGAATCCGATTGATTCAGAGTGGGGATGAGGATCAGAGCAAGATGAATGAAAAGAATGGAGCTTCAAGCAATGGAAAAGTGAAGAATGAAGAATCAGCAAAAGTGCAGCAAAAAAATCAGAAGTAGAGGAATTAAAGTCTAGAGCAAATTTCTGAAGTTAAAAAAAACGTTTAGTGATTGAAGTTTACAAGTCAGCATGTTGAAGAATTTAAAAGTCAAAGTAACATAGGCATTTTGGAGAAAATGAAAGTTGAACATTAGCCTTTGATGCCATCGTTTTCAGGCTTTTTGTTTGTTTCCAGTTTCTGCAGCTTTTGGCAGTAGCAAATCTCCTTGTCAGTTTTTTGTTGGTGTATCAACCAACTTTTTCTCTTTTGTTTCAGCTGAAGCAATGAGTTCCTGCAACTTGTTATGATCTTACACTTTAGCAGTTTTTCTCTTTCATTTTGAGCCATTGGATTTAATCAAGCAGCAAGTGTGTGAAGAGCTAACTTGAAAAGCTCAAAACAATAGCATTCTCGGAAATGAATAGTAGCAGCCTCATTTCATGAAAAATCTCATCTTCCTCATTTCATCAGTTTTTACATTTTTCTCTTGCCTTTACTGTTGATTTGGTATTGATACATATGTGAGCATGTTGAGTGGTGTGAGGAGCTAAGTAGAAGAAGCTCAAAACCATCGTTTTCTTTTCAGCCCAATGAAACAGTAATAGTAGCTGCAAAATTTCTGAAAACTTCATCTTCTATTTTTCACCTGATTTCGTGTATTCCTTTTGTAATTACCATTGTTCTTGAGTTGTTGCATATGTGTGTAAGGTGAGTAGCATGAAGGATAGTCTCTAAGAATGGAAACAAAGCAGATTTGAAAGTGCAGAATTTCATTTTCTTGAAGGCTTATTGCTTCTGGTTTACACAATACTGATTCTGGTTTTTGCAAATATTGGAGAGTTAGTCACATTGTTGCTAGTGAATGACCATTATATAGAATATATCAAGCTTAAAGGTTACAAATGATGTACATCAGCAAAACTTTCCTTTCTTGAAGTAAAAATCCCATTTAGCATAGAAGTGGCAGCTGTTGGAATAGTGCAAACCCGAGGCTTGTCAAGTTTGAAGGCTTGAGGTTCTGTTTCTGCTGTAGTGGTTGAGGACAAGTTATTTTTGCTGAAGTGCTTTTGCTGGGACTTTGTTGCTGGAAAATCTGATTCAACTCAAGCTTCAGCTTCTGGAAGGTTTCATTGTGGCTTGCTCATTCTGCTGAAGTCCTGAAGAACCAGCTCTCCACTTCAGGTTCTGTTTTTCCAGCAATTGAGACTTGGCACTTGGTACTGATCTGAAGTTCAAACTTTGTTGAAGCCTTTCCCTGTTTCAGACCTACCATCCACAGTAATAGACGAATTATCAAGTAAAATCTCAGTTTTTCACTGAGTTCTTTAGATGCTCTATTTGCCCCTATTTCAGAAACTTTCTCACATTAGCTTTCTCTCTCTACGTTTTCTGTTTACTAGTTAATTGTTAATGCATGGTTGATTGATAAACTACAAGTTCGTCAGACTACCTCTCATATTTTCTTTTAAGAGTAAGCTCGTAGCAAGGTAATTTAAGAGTGGAGCATTCGTTGCAGAGAAAATATATTATGTCAGCATACTTACACGTGAATACTGACCAAGGGAACAGTTGATGCTTGTTTACACGTGAATACTGACCAAAGGAACAGTTGATGCTTGACAGTATAAGCAAATACAAACGAATACCGAAAAATGCTGATATATTTCCAATCCCGTCTCAAGGATACCGCAGGATTCTGGAAATAGAAGGCAGGTAAGATTACTAGAATTAGTTCCAATTTGGGAATACCCACATTTTAGTATCTCATATTGAAAAAAAGAGAAAAAGACTAATATATAAGTTTAGTGAGCTACCCCATCTATTATCAATTAATTTTAGAATAATACTCACTTAAACTTATATATAATCTAACTTTTTTTCTCGTGTAATTATAGCCCATTGCAAATTTCACTATGGATATTAATTAAATACATACTATTTAATCATTTAATATTAATTACTAATAAAAGTTATGATTAATGTAATTTAATTATTCAAATTATTTTAATTTTATAAATAGTTTCAATTTTCAAAATTTTAATTAATTATTTAATAAATACTTTTACATATTATATGTTTTACTATTGAATCACAATTTTTTATTTTCTCTAATATAGGTCGTTATTAGTTAATTTAAGCTTAGGTTAATTGTTAGCAGATAATACTAGATTAGCTAGGTCGCCATCAGCACAATTTTAGACAAGGACCAACCAAATAAAAGTTGGTGGACCTATATTATCCAAAGATATCAAGAACATAAAACGAAGTTGATGGACCTACGTTATCCAAAGATGACGAGGACATAACATGACATCGATAACAAACTGTTGAGCAACAGACACCTTAGATGACGTTTTAGTTAAATTAGCAAAGCAACTTATTTGATATGTGTAATTAATAAAATTTACTACTAAACCTTTGCATCTATATCTTATAGCTTGTATATTAAAAATTCAACTAATTTGACCGGTTCAACGGTACAAATTTTGAATCATTTAATTTTTTGGTTCGATTAAAAATTAACAATTTATTAATTAATAGATTAATTTTTAAATTAATAAAATATTATAAATTATAATTAATTAACTAATTTTTATGTAACAATATCTTTTGTACTTAAATTTCTAATTTTTGATAAATATAACAATATCTTCTAATTATATTTTAAAATTTTTAATTTTATTAAATCTTTATCCAATTTTAAAACGATTTGAACCTTTTAAGCCTATCTTTCAATATAATTTTTAAACCATGAATTATAACACATAATTTACACTTTTATAGTACTTAACATTATTATAAAAAAAAAACTAAAGCATAATCAAGTGGTTGGTGTCTTTATAATCAATTATTTGAAAAAAACACAGTTATTTGCTTTACTTACCTTGGAATTGCGGCGTACGCTTTTCATCATCCATGTGCATGGCGGGCACGTTTACGGATGGGGTGAGCACACCGAAAACGGAAGAGGAGAATTGATTCCCATGTCGGCTTCCACGATATTTCCTTGCGGGGCAATAAATAAAAGAAAAAGCTTTGGCTGCTGAAACTGGGGTCTGTGGGTTCCTTTCTATTATTAGGATCTGCTGAACCACAAATTGTTGGGTTCTCCTTTTGACAACCCACCGGTTTGCTGTCATGATTGACGATTGACAGAAGGAGCATATTATTTTATAAAATCTTTAACGTATGGTCAATACTTTAGCATAATATGATAAAAATTCAAATTCAAGCTTTCCATGTAGTCTCTATATAAGACAAGCGAACGTATATTTACAAAGATTCTCTACTATATGATTTTTTTTAATGCCAAAGCTAAAGTAAATGTGTAAAACTATTCTTTAATGTTAAGAATTAAAGAAAAAATTCATATTATAAATCAAATATTTAAAAATTCAATCAAATCCGCTAGTTTAATTATAAAAATTTTAAACCGTTCAATTTTTCGGTTTGATTTTTAATTTAATTAACTGTTCGATTTACTTGTTTGATTTACTTTAATAACTCTTTTTGTTCAATATTTATCAGTTTATTAATTAATCAATCAATTTTTATAATTAATAAGTTCTTTTAAAGTAAAATAAAGAAATTAATTTTTATTTAATAATTTTTTAATTAAACTTTAAATTATTCGATAGATAAGAACAATCTTCCTCAGTTATATTTAAGTTTTTTATATTATTTCTTTTAAACCATATACATTTTGTCTTACCAATTTAACTTCCTTTAAAATATTGCTTTAGATAGTAATACAACCAAATTCTAAACTATAGATAAAGTTAATGTGAGAATTTATCGTAAAAGTGATTTATTTCGTTGGAAACGTCAAAGTTTGAATTAACAATTAATACATTAATATCGATATAAATTTGCTTATATCTATATGAACTTCCATAGAAATGGCTACCTTTTATTACAATTTTGAAACGAAGACGTAGAAATAGAACTTTGGTCAGATGGTACACAACTAGACTTGGCCCTAGGCGAGGGCAAGAAGGACAATTGCTCAAAGTCCACTCTCATCAAAAATAAAATTGACAACAAAAAGGATTCATAATTTGTCCCATTTTGTTCTTTATGAGAACTTTTGACTCTTTAAAGAGCAAGAAAAAAAACCTAATAGGGGTCTTTTTTTACTTTACCCAGAATTTATAAAATCTCAAAAACAACCCTGCGCACAAGAATAACAAAAACCCAAGGTACATGATGTTATTATACCACATAAATAGAGAAAAACTCTTTTTGCAATGACTCTTAAGTTAGTTGATGATTATTTTTCCCTTTAGTCGATTTATAGTCATAATAGTTCGAATACTTCTAGTTCAAGAACGGTTATAAGAATATATACTATAGGAACTTAATAAAGGTAAAAAAGTATTATATAAGCAACTTCATTGCTAGAGATGTATATAATTTTTACCAAAATTTCTGTTTTATTGAAAAGAGTTTGTTTAATATTGGGAGGAAGATTAATTATAAAAGGGTTGAAGAAAGATAACTTTTCGTCCGATTCAACTTTAAACAGCATTTCTAGTGAAAGTAGTGTATATATGTATATACGTTGTCCAGATGTCACGTTCCAGCAATATGCATGGATGTGTTAGTAGGCTTTCATAGTAGCATGATAAGACATGAAATAGACCTTACTTCAAAGAAAAGATTTATTTGGAAACGTTAAAGCCAGAGTAAGCTCGTGCTTATCCAAGTTAAGACAAGTGCCTTGAAACCAATGCCTAAAAAGAACAAGTATCAGAGAATAGTATAATACCTAAAAAGAACACAAGTACCAGAGAATAGTGGCTACTAAAATATAATAGAAAGAGATCGGTGCGGCGAAAAGGACAAAAATCGTATTATGGAGGTCGAAAATGATAACCTAAAGAAAACAAAAGTCCGAGAATCGCGTGTGTTCAAATACATATCAGTTATCACAATCGCAAATAAGATAAAAGTTATTGAGCTCGACCTCAGAAGGTTCGAGGTGGCTGGAAAAAATTTTTTTATTAGCTTACGAGTTATTTTAGGAAGATTCTAATTAGAAAAAGGTGTTTTTAAACTATTCATTCTCAGATTAATCTTTGTTAGCATCAGGTCAAGCTATAAGAGGTAAAGTGCATGCTAAATAGATTTTTTCATTCTCAGGTCTCGAACTCGAAACCTCTTATTAAAAAATGAGAATGCTGAATCACTTACACCAACCTATTTGATTAATGACTGAATTTCCTTGCAAAATGGAAAACACACACGATTCTCTGACGTCTGTTTTAATAACTATTGGTTCAATAATAACTATAGGTCCCGAAGGTTGAAGTGACATGGATTCTCTTGCAAAATGGAAAGCACACACGATTCTCTAACGTTTGTTTTAGTAACTATAGGATTTTTAAAATATTCAGAATAGATGATAAAATTTAATCAAAAAATGAGTCTCGTGATAGTTGAATATTATGCACATTTCAAGCAATAAATTTCACTTATTACGTGGCAATGAGACCCATATATCTATTGTAAATAGTAGGTCCGTTTTTATTTTAAAAAATAAAAATTTTATGTCAGTATTAACGAAACGTTTAATTGACGTGAAATTAACTCCATCAAAATTTTCATTTAATTAGAGTCTACTTTAAATGTTTTAAAAATATTAGGTTTAATTTGAACGCTTCGAAACATTAAGATTTATTCTTTATTTTATAATAAATGTGAAGGTTTCAAATGCAATTTTAATCTGTTTGCTCTCAGTTAAAATGTTTCTACACATTAGTATTAAAACATATATTTATTTAGATTTTCGTTATAGAGCACGCATGATTAGCAATGCAAAATGGTTACTGATATTTTCTTGACAATATAACATTGCATAATAAAATATTGAGATAATATTTTCAAATGTGAAATACTTAGATATTAATCATTTATAATAACATAAAATAAAATAGATAAAAGTTGAGTATTGAATTAAAATATTACATTAGTATAATTTGTGAAGTGTTTAAGAGGCCTAGTGGGCGGAAGTAAGAGGCTACTCCATCTCATGGGCTTCAATCAGATGCCATTCCATACGAGACCCAAGAGTTTTGCATTTTATTGTTTCACCAATTCTTTTAGGAATGGGCAGCCTGTGGCCCAGGTCGTGACTTGACGGGTCACTGTAGGGTGGAACCGACTAGACCTGACTTCATATAAATGATGTCGTTTTGTATCTTTTTATCAAGCCTCGAGAGTTGGTCCAATCAAGCAATCTCAGCCTGTGGTTTGATCATCGTAAGTTCGATCAGTGATCAGTCGGTTATTCGGTCTGATTCACCCTTAAAAATTAGTTCTTAATTTAACCAGTAAGATCGGTCTGGTTTGACCGGTCCGATCACTGGTTCAATAAAATTTTTATTTTTTTTATTTTTGGTATATTTTGTATTTTTTAATATTATTAATATTATATATAATTAAATATAATTATTGCATAATTATGACGTCACACCGGTTCGACCAATGGTTGAACCGATTAAACCGATCAAACCGGTGATCAGTAAGGCCTCCAATTTAAGGACCGGTCCGAGTTTCAAAACATTGGGTGGAACCATATTTGTCATTCTTAGTTATTCTTTTAAAATTTTTTTCTATTTCAAAAGCTTTGGGAAGTTTTCATTTTTATCCAAATTTTTTCAGATTCTTCGGTTGATTTTCTCCCTTGAAAATACTAACGAAGCTTATGCATACATATTTTATCAGTTTTTAATAATATATTTATACTGTTATGTAATAATAGTAATAAATAATATACTAAATTTCTTATTTTTATTTATAATACATATTTTATAAATTTCAATAATTAATTTTTTGATATTTTAATAATTATTAATAAATTTATAACATTTTTATTATTTTATTGATTTGTTATTTTTATATATCATTACTTGTATAAAAATAAATAAATATTTAATGTTTAATGTTAAGTTTTCATTATATAAATATTTAATATATAATGTTATATAATACAAATTAATTTTTATTTTATTTTGTTAAAATTTTATTAATACAAATTAAAAATTTATATAGTTTTATTAAGGCCCTGTTTGGCAAACAGCTGATTCTATTAGCTTTTAGCTGATAGCTGATTCTATCAGCTGATTTGACTAGCGGATTGCATTAGCGGTTTGGTAGAGATGTTTAGTAAAATTAGTTGTTTAATATTAACTGTTTATGTGTAAAATGACTTATAAGGACAATTCAATTCCAATTTAAATTCCATTGCCATTCAACCAATTTTCAATCCAATTCTAATTCCAATTCCAATTCCAAAATTAATTTTCTATCGATTTACAAATCCAATTCTAATTACAATTTCTAATTCTAAAATACAAAATGTCAAATACTAATTTCTAACTCCAAATTTATTTTTCAGTACAATTCCAAATTTTATTCTAATTCTAAAATGCAATTTGCTAAAATCCATTTCCAAAATTCAATTTCAAACTTCCAATTTCAGTTTAATTTAATAACTCACAAATCACAAAAATTACAGCTCTCGGTTGAACCAAAATCAACAACATCTAAACGGACCAAACCCCATCAATTTCCAATCCAACCGAAATCTACTTCCCAATTTTTGCCCAAATCCATTCGGATTTGTCATTGTCCATCGAAAGCCACTACAAAACTTTCCTCCAAATCCAACACAGTAACACCATTTTTCACCTCAAATCTACCGTAGATCCAACAATCAACACAATCACAGAAGCAATCATTGTGAAAATGCATGAAAAATGAAACCAAAATTTAAAACACACACCCCAAAAACTATCGGATCTTCACCTCTTCGGTGCCAATCTAGGTGATGTCGTCCTGTGCTTCGGCGGTGCTAAGTTGGTCGTGCCGGCGACGAGGAGGAGCGCTAGGCGACGAGGAGGAGCGAAGCCGATGACGAGGAGGAGCAGTGATCGAAGAGGAAGACGAAGACTGGAGAACAAAGTCACAAACGACAGATCGAAGACGATTGGAGAACACGTCGACGGCGAAGAGACAGCGAGACGAGATCGGATGACGAAGGAGCAGCAGTGTGGAGAAGAAGAAACCGAAGTCTGAAGATGAGCCAAGAAGAGTCTAGAAAGGTAGAGGGTCGGGGGGGGGGTGGTAGATTTTTTAGGTTTAAGTTTTGTATTTTGCAATTTGGTCCTTGGGATTTATCAAATTTACCGAAATGCTCTAAAAAATTCCGAAATTCTGAGTACCGGTCGGTACCAACCGAAAACGGCCGGTACCCACCGGAATTTACTCCCGGCATCTTTATAGCCGTACCAGTTCCATTTTTCGGCCGGTACGGTACGGTATTCACTTCTTTGCCCGGGCCATTACCATCCGAAGCAAAGGAGTGTTTTGTTGAAATTTTTAGATTTTAATGCAAGTACAGTGTGTCTAACTATTGGCTAGTGTTTAGGATACTCTCCCGTAAAACGGAACGGTATCGTCATCATCGCTATCATCCCCAAATATGAGTTAATACAAGTATTTTTTGTTTAGTACTGGCAGGTATCTTAAAATTCAAAAAATCAAAGGACCAAATTGCAATTTTTTCAAAAATAATCATAACCCCCCTTCACGAGAAGCCACTGGAGACGCGTCTGAAGTCTGACCCAGGGCAAAACTCGAAGACCCGAAGTTGGTTTTGTGATTTTTTTTTTGATTTTTAAATTTTCATGCTTAATTGAAATTTTTGTTGTGCTAGATTGGAATGTTGGAATTAGGATTGCGGCTTTGGTTGGACAATACATAGTGTTGGACGGTGTTTTTATGATGAATGTTTTGTTATGTGATCTGGATACTGAATTGGATGGGTTGTGTTTGTGTATCTGATTATGAAATGAATTGGTTGGAGTTGGAATGTGATCTGAATATTGAATTGAATTGGTTGTGTTTGTGTATCTGAATTCTGAAATAAATTTATCATTTGTGTTGGTTCATAGTCACAGTTGTTCATGGTTTAGTTTCGAGAGGAAGTTGCAATTTATCATGGAAATGAATCTTTAAGCGATTTAAGGGCATAAATTATAACATAATGAAACATGTTTACATTGGAACTTGGAAGTTAATCAGAAAAAATTGCAATTTAAGGCACAAAATTAGAATATAATGAAATTGAAAACCCTTTTTAAATTAGCAGATTTAGCAATTGAACTTGTTTTGGTTCGGTTAGCAATGAAAAGGGCTGTTGTTAAGAGTTAAGACCCTTGGAATCAAATTGAAAAATTTGTAACTCTTAATTTGAAAATTATGATACCATAAATAGCATATATATAATTTTTGTATTTTCACATGATTTTTATCAAAGTAATTATTGGTTTTATAATAAAATGAAACTGAAGAAGGTTTTCTGATTGTTGGAATTGGAAATTATTAGAAATGAAAATAAAATTATGAATGTTTTGTGATTGTTGGAAATAGAAATTGATGAAAATTGAAATTATTGATGTATGTTTTGTGATTGTTGGAATTGGAAACTGTTGGAAATTGATAAAAATGAAAATTGTTGATGTATGTTTTGTGATTGTTGGAATTGAAACTTGTTATAAATTGAGGAAAATAGAAATTGTTGATGTATTGTGATTATTGGAAATTGAAAATTATTGAAAATTAATAAAAATGAAAATTGTTGATGTATGTTTTGTGATTGTTAGAAATCGATGAAAATACAAATTGTTGATGTATGTTTTGTGATTGTTGAAAATTGAAAATTGATAAAAATAGAAGTTGTTTATGTATGTTTTATGATTGTTGTAATTGGAACTTGTTGGAAATTGATAAAAATGAAAATTGTTGATATATGTTTTGTGATTGTTGAAAATTGATGAAAATGAAAATTGTTGATGTATATTTTGTGATTGTTGGAAATTGGAAATTGTTGGAGATTGATAAAAATAGAAATTGTTGATGTATGTTTTGTGATTGTTTGAATTGGAACTTGTTGGAAATGAAAATTGTTGATATATGTTTTGTGTTATTATATATGTTGAATGTTTTGAATTGTTACCTTTTGACTTATAGTGAATTGTGTTCCATGAGATTGAATTGTATATAATGTAATCATACAGAATGAATTATATTATACAAGATGGAAATGCATACTGTGTGCTGAAATTATGTATTATTTATTTTTATATGTACAGATAAATGGAAGAAAGTTTAAGTACTCACGATCAACCCACTTCAGGAAGATTCAATGATCCAACTTGGGCTTATATTGATATGGTTCCCGATATTTTGTAATAAGCGTTTGAAAGATAGATGAATCACTCGATTAAAAAACATTTAGCTACGGTTAAAGGAGATGTGGAAGCGTGTAAAAAAGTAAGTTATGATGTGAAGTGGCAAATGAAAACATTGCTTGATGAAACATCAATTTGAGAGGGATAGAAAGGAAAGATTGAATTTTGAATATAAAGGAAAAATTGAATTTTGAAATTGGTAGTGGAAGTTCGTTTTCTAATTTTCGTGGTGATTATGAAAATGTTGAAGGAAGAAGTGGTAGTGGTAGTGATAGTAGTGGTACTGGTAGTGTTCAATCTCAAGATCATGAAGAATTTGATGTGAGGAAGAGAAAAAGACATGTGACTAGTTTTTTTGCACCAAGAATGTAAGAAAATATATATGAACATATCATATACCATAGGATCATTTGCATATGCATGGAAAAAATAGAAATCACACACTTGAATTTCTGTTTTGATTCCACTGGTTAAAGAAGCAGAGTTCTCCTCTCCAGAAGTTTTTCCAAGCACCATCGAACAGACCAAACACACATACATTCTATTCAAATCGTTGCCTTTGTCTATTTATATTTCATCTGTGAATAACTACCGATGGTAGTTACTCATGGCAGATGACCATTTGACCCATCATGAGTGTCAAACGGCATCAGTAATTGAATGATAAAAGTGCATATCACTTTCCTCAAAATCTAAAGTAAAGAACAAGTATTTGTACTCTAAATACGTTGATGTTTTGTACGATATCCATAAATTAATTGTGTTATGACAATGAAGGAATACCCACCTTCTAATTCACCTTCTTCCTTTACTCACTAGCAATTTCCATCAATATTATGATAACTTTCTTAACCTTGACATACATCCATATTAGATAAATAAACAAACATACGCATGTTATTTTTAATTTATGCCCTACAGTTAATCGATTAGTTGTAGTTTAATGAAAATAATTAATAAAGAGATTCTTTATCTTTATGTATTAATTACATTTGATGTTTTAATACTAAAAGTAAAATATCTGAAATAATTACTGTGTAATTGAAATTATGATGGGATCATAATTATGAGGTTCAATTTATATTTATGTATTATTTCTAAATGTTCCTAATTGTAACTTTATCATGATAAGGTATTGATGAAACGGTAGAACTGATAGAGATTATATTTTTTTCCTGTGGAGAAATTAATTGATCTTATAAATTAAAGTATAGAGATACTTAAACTAATGTACGAGTGTTTATTAAAGAATAAGTTCATTTAACTAACCTGACCATGAGGAACTCAGATGAAATGTTACTTATGTGTATGTGGATTTCCTCATAATGATGGTTGTATAATTGATCCTTAGATTTGAGATTACCAAGATATCTCATATGAGAATTACTGTGTTTTGATGCTACTTATGACTTGTCCTAGTACAATTTAGTCGGTAATACTTGGATGCAATCTGAACCATATGGAGAAAGTTGAGTAAGTTAATAAATGATTCATTATTTTGAAGTAATTCGAGAGAATATTATATTGTTTTTGACTAATAATAATTTAAGAAGTTCTCTGGGTAAAATAAATTGTCTTTTGAAAAGGTGTTTTTAAATATCAATTATAAATCAATTATTAATTAACAAGAATGAACATAATTGGATATAAAAGAGTAGACGCTATATCTATACTCTATCTAATAGAAAAATTGGATGATGAAAGGATCAAGTTATACATCATAATCATATATGGACAAATTAAGTCAAATCATTTTGACATTTCTAATATTTAGGTAGTTATGACATTGTTGAACGTCAATTAATTGTTTAATTGGAGAATTAAAGATAAATTAAAAGGAGTTTTAAATTATATGATTCTAATTATGAATTAAAATGATAGTTTATAATCACTGCCAATATATTAGGAACCTAATAGACACATATTAAAGAGCAGTTTATAAAGAAAAAATCAATTATAATTAAATTGGATTTAATTATAAAGTTTGAGAAATTTTAGGGATCAAATATGTTATATTTGATTTTATTAAAATTAAAATAATTATAATTATAGTATGACTTTAATTATAATTAAAGTATTTAATTTTAATAGAAAATTTGAAAACCGTTATGTTTTTTCTACAAGGGACCTACCACTCCTACTTAATTTCTCTTAAGAGTTAAGAAACTGTCCTGTAAATACCGTTAAAGGTTGGATGTGTGAAAAGCTTGTGGTTAACATATTGAAAAACATTCAAAGGAATTCATAGGAAAAGCAAATAAGGTATGATTTCTCATTTTATAATTTTTGTTTTATTATTCAAGTTATTCAATTATCATATCCGATTGGAAACAGTAAAATTTTATTTTTTCGTTGGGCCCATAATTCAATTGCGATTGGTTTTCAGTAGTAGTATAAGAGCTTCATTTAATTGTTTAACTTGAACTGAAAGCTTGATTGTTATTGATTTGATAAAATTAAGGCTTAATATTTTATTAATCTCAAAACTAGTTCAGAAAATTCTGTTTTAGCATTGCAATTGTTATTGTCTGGTTTTGGAAAATTTTAACACGCCTACTGCTTTCTGTATTGTCCCTATTTCTACACGCCTATACGTCTATTTTGCCTTCTGGAAAATTGTTTCTGCCCTTTACATCTTGTTCTTGCGTTCTAGAAAATTGTTTATGCCTTGTGGAATTGCATCTTTGAGTTACTACAATACCGCCAGTGGTGCCAGTGGGCGGGGGACCAACGCCCATGGATGGGGCAACTCCATATGGAAGCAGACGACCGGTGGAAGCAAAGCGACGGTGGTTGGAAAGGCATGGCGGGAGGTGACGGCTTGAAGAAAACAAAGGGCAGGAGGCATTACGGGAGAAAAACCCAGCGTCAATGGACAAACGATGGGTCGCTTCTGTAACACAATTGTGAACAGACATGACCGGCGCGTGCACTCATGTGCCGGTCCAATTGCTGTTGACTGTGCGCGCGTGTAGATTCTTCCTCTTATTTTATATAATTTTTAATATTTTTAAACCATTAACTAATTTAATGGAGATTAAATTGGTTTATATTTTTAGTAAAAATTAAAAAATGCTTTTAAATTTTTTAAGGGGTAATTATTATTAAGAATATTTTTAAATTTAGTTTAATTTTTTTAAGATGTTAAATTATTAAATTAAATTAGTTATCAAATCAATAATTAGAATCAATTAACAATTTTTTTATAATTAGATTATGTGAGAAATTATAAATATAATGAGACTATTATAATTAAGATGAGATCTTAATTTCAAAAATTAAAGTAATTATTTTCTTGATATGATTAAGATTAATAATTATATTAATTTCTAACTAATTTTAGAATTTTTTTTCCTGAAATTAGAATTAATTAGTTTCAACTAGACTGAAACTAATTAATTTGACTCATTAAAATTAAGAAAAGCATTTTCTTAAGTAAATAAGAAAGTTATTTCTTAATTAAATTTAATTATTTCAATTTGATTGAGATAAATTTATGATTTTATTTGTTTATAGAATTATTATTCAATTTATTTAGAAATTGTTTCTTTATTTATGAATAATAAGTTTCTTGACTTGTTAGAAAAGGTATTTTTCTTCATTAAAATTTTGAAAAGTGTTTTAGTTTATTAATTAAAAAAATGAGATTTCTTTAATACTTTTGAAAATAGTTTTCTAATTTATTAAGGACAGATTTTCTAATTAATTAATAAATCAATATCTAAATAAATAATATAATTACCTTCTTAATTAAATTTAAAAATTTTTATTTAATTTTAAAATTACTTTCCATTTAATATTTAGAAAACATTTTTCTAAAAAGTAATTTCTAATGAGATTAGAAATAGTAACTCTAGTTAGATTAGAAATAGTTTTTTAATTGAATTAGAATGTATTATTTATATAATTT
>JANITW010000234.1:9314524-9325680 GCA_027564335.1 Erythroxylum williamsii | reverse complement strand
GACCCAAAATAAAGCAATGACATTGAACCAAAATCAGCACAAAATCAGTTGCTAAACAATAACCCAGCCTTATAAATCTTCCAATTCAAAGATATAATCCATACGTAACTTTAAATAATTAAATAGTTATCCTGAGACCTAAGAATCACTAAATAATCAAATGGGTAGAAGATAAATGCAGCTTAAACTCCTCTATGAAAACCCAAACTCTTGCCATTGCCATTGAATAAGAGCTTATGATGAATTAGCCACAGCAACTTATGGAAAACGTTGTCAATGTTAAGATTCGGTGGTCAGCCATGAAAAGTGGGAATGTTAGTTTGGATTTGTGGGCGATGAGGAAGAATCACCGAAACCTAGCTCCCTCTTCTCTATAGAACACCCTCATCCATCTCTACTCTTCCTATTTTCATTTTTCTCTTATTTGCCTAGCCCACGTACACACCACACAACCACCTGTAACATGATATGACTAATTAATCTCCTAGTTTTTAGTCCACTGTGACTATTCACTCCAAACCCTTGTAGGCCTTACATTTCTCTTCATGTTGTTGTTTCTTCTCACCATGCACGCACCTCACATTTCTCTTCACGTTGTCGTTTTCAAGTCTTCTCTTTAATGTCCCACTACTGCTCTCAACATTATCGTTTTTTAATCTTTTCTCCAACAGTTTTAATGCCTTGGATCACTACTTCTTAATCTTTTTGAGCTCTAATTTCTCCAAGTACCCTATAATAAAAATTACAGATAAAGTAACATCAATTGTCCAAAATTAGTTTATCATAAATAAACACAAATTAAATGTAAGGCACAATAATTCAAATAATAATCAAATAATTCTATAAAGATCAATTATAGTGACAAAAACCCTTTCACTTGATAGGAATATATATATAAATAAATGAGTTTGCCAACTCCCCAACACTTAGCCTTTTTCACTCCTAGGCCTTTTTCACTCCTAGGCAAATTATCAGTAAAGAGAAACCTAATAGTTAAACTCAAGGCAAGCAAACATAAAACCAACAAGGTAAGAATATGCAATCAACACAAACAACCTTTATCCCTAATCAACTAACAGTCATGGAAGGCTTCGGTGCAAAGAAGCTAACAGTAGAGACATAACAAGATAGAAGGAAAAGAAACATAATAGGTTTCTCAAAGGTACAAGTGTCTCATTTATCTCTCAAATAGGGAATTTTTCACTCAATCCACCTAGATTAGCACCTACCATAAGCTTGTAAAGATTGTACTATCTCCACCACTAACATACCATAGATTCATGATCAGAGGGACTTTGTAAGGTTGTAATGTTGATAAAAGGCTAATGAACGGATGAAATGGAAATAATGACAAATGCAATGCATAAGCATTAAGAAATAACTCAAAATGAGATAAAGTGCAACTATCAAATGAACACCAATGTGCAATTATCAACTTTAAAGACCCAATCTTTAATCTTCAATCCACCAACGGATACCATATTTCAAACTTTATTCTTTTGGGCCAAATTATTCTCTTTTTTTTGTTTGTTTCTTTTTTTGTGGTGTAGAAATCAAGCAATCAATCCAAGAGCTGATGGACAACACCTGAAGCCATAAATTAACCAAAAACATAAGATTTTGTATAGTTCAAAACTTGAGAGTGGACGTTCACCTTCTTCCTAAACAAGATTTGGGAGGAGGCTCCTAAAAAGTCCAACTTACTTTTTTTGAGACAAATCTTCTTAAAGATTTAACAACTCAAAAGCCTCACTTTCATTACTTTTTTTTCCTAACCCAAGAACATAAAAAAAACATCAATTTTGCTTATTTAATCATGAAAAACAAAATGTAACTCATACAAAACACTTATTCAAAAACAATGGAATGAATGAAAGTGAAGGGCTCAAAGGGGTAAACAAAGGTCAATTGAATAAACTTGTATTTGGGTAAAGGGTTTAAAAATGAATGCCCCTGTCATGCTCACAAATGCAGGTATTAACATAGCTTTGAAAAAGAATCTATACAAGTTCTGGAGGTTAACCAAGCTAGGTAGAAATCACACAAGATGAGAAAGAAAAGTAAGGCTAAAAAATCCTTCCAACAAAGCTTTATCTAAGATATTTCCTCCCTAAAATCAAACTATATAACAAGGTTAGTAACACTGCATCAAAAGCATTTCACTATGCTAATCATCTAAGAATAAAAATTACTCCAATCAAAATGCATTCAAACCTTAATATGTCAATGTTCACATGCATAAGCAACAAGGATTTGAAAACAAAACCCAAGGATTGCAAAATTTAAGTCAGAAGGTGGGAATCATTGCAGAAAATCATTCTCAAGAGAAAAACCCAATCAATTTTGCTCAATCAAACAAACAATGCCTAATGAAAAGTCACTAAAATGGTAATCCACGTAGTGGCAAACAATTAAGCAAAAACAATCCCTCCCCACACTTATTCAATACATTAGCCTCAATGTAAGAAAAACAATTGTAGCGAAAGGTAAGAGCAAGGGGAACCTAACTATCAAAAACTAAACAAAATAGACAACTATAACTACTTCCTACCAAAAAGGTTCCCTACCCCACACTTATTTTGGACTATCTCAGCAGACAAATATGATCATCAATATAATAGAAGACCCATCTCAACATTCTTGGTTTAGACTGGGGCTTTATGAACAAGTACCACGCCTTTGTATAATCTGTAAAAACAACCATTTGAGAGGTTATCAGATACTGTCTAAACTTATCTAAAGCAAAGATTATAGTAAAAAGTTCCTTCTCGATAGTGGTATAATTCACTTGAGCGAAGTCAAGTGTCTTGAAGGGATCTTACTCTAGATCGCTTTTCCTCCCTCTGACTAAGTATAGCACCAATTGCAAAGTTAGAAGCATCACAAGACAGCTCAAAGGGCAAATCTCAATTACGTGCAGTCAGAATAGGAGGTGAAATAAGCAAGGATTTCAAAGTGTTGAAGGCATGTCTACATTTATCATCAAAGTGAAAATCAATATCTTTTTTCAACAATGTAGAAAAGGGTAAAGCAATTATCCTAAAATCTTTTACAAAGTGTCGATAAAACCTCGCATGTCCCAAGAAAGACCTCAATTCTTTTAGATGAGTAGGATAAGGAAGTGAAGAAATGATTTCAATCTTGGCTCTATCAACCTCAATCCCCTTTTGGGAGATGCGATTACCTAACAATATGCCACTATCTACCATAAAATGACATTACTAATAATTCAAAACCAATCTCCTTTGAATTCATCTACCAAGAACACATTCAAGACTAAACAAGCAATCATCAAAGCTATCACCATAAACGGTGAAGTCATCCATAAAAACCTCCATATTTTGCTCTAATAAATCATAGAAGATCGCCATCATACACCTTTGAAAGGTGCCTGAAGCATTACACAACCCAAATGGCATCCTTCGATAAGTGTAGGTACTAAAAGGGCATGTAAAAGTAGTCTTCTCTTGGCCTGCAGGTGCAATTAGTACCTAGAAGCAACCTGAAAAGCCATCCAAAAATAATAGTGAGATTTTGTAGATATTCTTTCTAACATTTGATCAATGAAAGGTGATGAAAAATGATCCTTCCTAGTTACTTCGTTCAACTTTCTATAGTCTATGCACATTCTCCAAGCATTTTGAACTCTTAATGGAATAAGTTCATCACTCTTATATCTTACTACTACGATACCGCTCTTTTTCGGTACTACCTGTATCAGACTCACTCACTTAATGTCTGATATGACATTTATGATCCTCGCACTCGATAACTTAGATACCTCCTTTTAATCATATTATGAATAAGAGGATTCGACCTCCTTGGTGGTTGTTTAACTAGCTTGGACCCATTAGCCAAAAGTATCTTGTGTGTGCAAACTAAGGAATCAATTCCTAGTATGTCCCCTAAAGACTAACCTATAACCCTCTTATATCTTTTCAACATAAAAACTAATCTCTCTTCTTCAAAACTACTCAGGGAACTGGAAATAATAATAGGCAATTTGCAATTATCAACAAGAAAGACATATTTCAAGTTAGAGGGAAGATGCTTCAATTATAAATCAGGGGGTTTCATAATTAAAGGAACCATCTTTGGTATATTAAATGCATTCAGTATGAGTGGTGCATCCATATGACTTGGGGAAGAGGATAGAATCTCAGTCTGGTGCATACGTCCTCCACTTCCCGATTCAGTGCCACCATCAAATGACCTGGAAACAAAAAAATTAGGATCAGTTTGATCAATAGAAATAGAAAGTAAATTAAAAATGAGAGTGGTATTATAAGAGGTTAGATCAGTAGCAGGCTCACTACTATCCTCTTCTAATATTCCAGCACCATTTGAAAGAAAAACTATGTTCATAGCTTATAAAGCAACTTCTTTATCATCAGTTCTTACAAAATCAAGAAACACACCTTCCTCAAGGCTATCAAGTGCAGAATTAACAATAATATCAAAACAAAAGGGTGCATCCAAATATTTCATAATGGAAAACCACTTATCTATCTCTAAACAATAGACACATGATACGTCATCCTCACATGCACAAAAATCAGAAGAATGGGGGGAGGATAAACAAGTAAGTACATCATGATGATTCCCACCCATACTATACCAATCGGGCTCATGCAAATATTCAATATCATTATCATGACATTCAATCAAACTAACCCCCAAGTAAGAATAATCTTCATAACCATGGCTCATAGCATCTGAAAGATTAAATTTCCCTTCTTAATCCCTAATTGTCATAGTGATAAGGGCCTTCTTTATGTTAATTATGGTCTCAGATGTCAAAAGGAATGGACATAAAAGTCAGCTGGAAAAACAAGACCTTTGACTTGCACAAAGATATCCTCTAGAATACCTTTAGGGTATCTCACTGTCCTATCAGTTAGACCAAGCACTACACTGGTGTTTTTCAAAGCTTTAATACCTAAGGTCTTATAAACAAAGGTCAGCATGACATTAATTAATGCACCTAAGACAAGTAAGGCATGAGAAATAGTAGTTCTGCCTATGGTACAGGGGATAGTGTAAGTTTGCATTTAATGGGCAACTGTGGCTTAAATAAGGTACTAACACTCAACCCCAATTGGATTCTCTCACTATGCCTATACTTCTCTTATTTGTACATAGGTCTTTCAAGAATTTAGCACACTGAGGCATCTTTTTAATCAATTCAAACAATAGCACATTCACCTTAAGTTTGCTAAACATTTTAAACAATTCACCATTGTCTTTCTTATCAACCATCTTTTTACTAAGCAAGTAAGAATTTGAAAAAGGCAAGTCATGAATGTTTACCTCTTCATCTTTGGAGTCAGAAGGTGATCCTTCCTCCATTGGTCTCTTTATGATAATTGCTACCTCTTCATCATTTTGCACCACTGATTGTTTTCGAAACTTCTCCATGAGATTCTTTTTTTGTAGGCTTTCAGATTTAATAGAAGCTTTCTTCTCAGCTTGGGAGGTTTCTTGAGTAGTGTTAGTAGGAGGAAACTCAACTTCTGTTTCCTTATTAACCGGTTCTTCATCCTCTTCATTCTCTTTGAATTTCACTTTCTTAGCACCAATTTTCTTACTACTTCTCAGTGTGATTGCATTCAAAGATTTAGGATTTATCACTATTTTGGAGAGTATAGAACCACTACTCTTTGCTTGTTGTTCACTCAAGTTGTTGAAGATCTGAGTAATAAAAGTGTTCAAGTTCTCATGCTTAGTCTCTATTTGCTCCAACTTAGAGAACACATTTTGTAGACATGAGTCCATCTTATTCCCTATAACATTCAACTTAGCATTGGTTTGTGTCTTCTCATGATCTAATCTTGAATTAATCCCGGCAATGCCCTTTATGATTATGGCAAATTCATCACCCTTAGAGAAAGAAGATGATGTACCTTGATTAGACACCATCTGATTGGAAAAGCTTCCTTAAGTGTGGCCTTGATCCCCAGCCCATCTAATATTAAAGTGATCTCTTTAACCTAGATTAAAGATGTTAAGGTAGGGAACCCTCTTTTGATATTGGCAATTCTTATTTTGGTAGAGGGCAAGAACTTTTTCATATCTAGCACAATTATTTGAGGCATGCATCATAGACCCATAGTACTCACAACCGGCTACTATAGCTTGAGAATAACCCACTGAATTAACTTGTTTGGCCTTCACATTATTCTCCAAAATATTGAGTCTTTTCTCCACTTAGTTTCCCAAAGCAACAATTTTAGCAAGAATATCTTGAGAAAAAATCGAAGAGGTATCGTACACCCTCCTTGTGTCCCCAGATTGAGGTTCATTGGTAGCCATCTTTTGAAGTAGGTCTCATGCAACATTGGGACTCAATTCTCTGAGCGAATCATTTACTGCGACATGAATTAAGGGTTTATGATGTGGAAGGAGCCCTTCATAGAAAGAGTTGATTATCGTTCTTTGAAATATTATGGTGTGGACAGTAGGCTAAAAGTGTGATGAACCTTGTCCAATATTCATGCATGGATTCATTGTCTCGTTGCACAACATTAATTATCTCCTTTTTGAGCCTCGAAGTTTTAGATGCAGGAAAATATTCATCTAAGAATGCTCCTTTCAACTGATCCTAGGTCAATGTGGTGAAATGTTGAGGTAGTGTATAAAGCCACTCCTTGGATTTTCCTTCTAAAGTGAAGTGGAATGCTCTCCTCAATACATCTTCAAGATTTGTCATCGTGGGTGGTTTCATGGAGGAACACACCATGTGTATAGTCTTCAAATGCCTATGTAGATTATCACCTGCAACGTCATGGAATCTAGGTAAGGAAGAAATTAATTCTCCTTTAATTTCAAAGTTCACATCATTAGTATAAAAGCCATAAGGGTCATAATCAACATTGGAATTATTAATCTCCCTTACGCTTCTATTATCCTCACCATTATTTCCTATGTTGTTCTCACCATGCCCGTTGTTCCCATTAGGCCCAACATGTCCATTATTACCATTATCACCATCCATGATATCTTACTCTGATTCAAAATCATTAGCAGACAGTATTCACTAGAGGTAGCTCTCTCACTAGGTTCTTGTTCACTAAATGACAAACTTGACTCTTATGAAATATGCTCCTCCTCAAAAAGAGCTTGACTTGTCCCTTTTATTCTCCTCTCTTTTCTAATGTTTTTCACTAACCTCTCAAGTTCAAGATTTAAGGGATTCAGAGATAAAGCCCTATCACTCATAGGCATAAACAGTAACAATAAGAACGAGGTGAAAAACTGACTTACACAACAAAATTCAAGTAAAAAAAATGGAAGAATTTGATGAGTGCAAGTGTGAGTGTGTGTATGAATGTACGAGTATGAGTGATGATTCACTTTTTAATGTATGAAAGAGTGTAAAATCCTATAATATGCGCAATTAATCAAAGAATGTCAAAAAAGCATCAAAAAGCATAAAAGAGCTAATTTTCCAAAACTTGACTTGGAGAATGGATCCTTACACTCAAGAAAGCAATCGAGTAGGTTATAATCAAGCAAACAAGAGCATTGTAATCTAATAAGTAGCAACCAAGTCAAAAAGTAACCCAAAACTTTTATCTAGCTAAGATAATGCAAAATGCAAATAGAAATGGACTATGCAATACCAATGCAAGCACGAGGCTCAACACATAAAGCCCAGTCAATGTTACTTGACATTTAGTTACTAAGAATTAATTTCTTGGTTCTCTGGCAAAGGCACCACTTGAAATAACCTTAAATCGGATGTTGCCTTGGGGTTACTTCAAAATTTAACCAAGGATTGCATATAGTGCAGCCTTTGGTCGTTCTATCTAAGGAACCAAAAAAAGGAAATTAATTTCCTAAGTAACTAGATGCAAAGCAACCTAAACTATATAATGGGGTGTGATTTGACCAATTACCACTAAAATTTACAATGAAGTAGAAGAAATATAAAGGACTTGTTTTGGTATTTTAAATTTAAAATGAGTGATATGAAACGGTAGTGAGTAAATGTAATAAGAAGAAAAACACATGTAATTAAAAATGATAAACGCAACCCTCCATTCAATAGCGCAGGCAATCATCACTAAAATAGCTATTTGAGTTAAAACAAATGAATAAAGAGTTATAATCAAACTTTTAATCCAACAACTGAGCCACCTCAATTTGTTATAAAAATATTTTTCAGAGTCCAATCTACTAACTGCCATTAGAATAGTAAAATAGAACCAAGGATACTAAAACCGAATGCCTAATTTTTATTCAACAATTAAGAAAACAGAATCAATATCAGCAATTGATATAACAATCCAATCATTCAAGCCACCTTAAATAATCACCAAATATTCACTAAATCTCAATACGAAGTCTTGACCCAAAACAAAGTAATAAAATGGAACCAAAATCATCACAATATCAGTTGCTAAGCAATAACTTAGCTACAGAAATCTTTCAATTCAAAGATATAATCCATACGTAACTCTAAATAATTAAATATTTATCCTAAAACCTAGGAATCACTAAATAATCAAATGGGAAGAAGATAAATGTAGCTTAAGCTCCCCTATGAAAACCCATGCTCCTGAAGTTGCCATTGAATTAGAGGATTATGATGAATTAGCCACGGCAAATCATGGAAAACATTGTCAACATTGAGATTCGGTGGTCAGCTATAGATTGTAGAAGACCCTCGTCCGCCTCTACTATTCATATTTTCGTTTTTCTCTTATTTGCCCATCCCACGCATACACCATACTGCCACCTATAGTATGATATGACTAATTAATATCCTAGTTTCTAATCCACCATGACTATTCAGTCCAAACCCTCGCGACCTCACATTTCTCTCCACACTGTCATTTCTTCTCTCCATGCACACACCTCACATTTCTCTTCCCACTGTCGTTTTTTGGTCTCCTCTTCAATGTCCCACTGTTGCTCTGAACGTTGTCGTTTTTTTCGGTCTTTTCTCCAGTAGTTTTAATGCCTTGGATCACTACTTCTTAATTTTTTTGAGCTCTAATTTCTCCAAGTACCCTACAATAAAATTACAAATAACATAGCATTAATTGTCCAAAATCAATTCGTCACAATTGAACACAAATTAAATGTAAGGCACAATAATTTAAATAATAATCAAATAATTCCATAAAGATCAATTATAGTAATAAAAACCCATCCACTTGATAGGAAAATATATAAAAATAAATGAGTTTGTCAATAAGTGGGCTGAATAATTATTGATGGCTAGCTGCATTCTTTCCTATTATTGAACGACAATTGAGGATGGTCTTAGCTTTATTGGATTAACATTTCTATGATGAAACATTTGTTGATTTAAGAATTTTTGTGGCTGTTGTGCGTGGGAAGTTTCAGTGACTATATCGAAGATTCATAGCATCATTCTTGATAAACAACTTCTCGTTTTTTCGTTGATAAAGAGACATATTTAGAGAAGTTGCTTTTATCTCAAGTGTTTTCTTTGTTTATATTGAGTTGTTAGTTTGATCACTTCAGTGATTTATTTACTGTTCTTGTTTTATAAGATTATTGAGAAAAATCTTTTGTTGAAGTTAATATGAGCCAGTCGTACTATTGAGTGTGAAATTACTTTTACGGGTAGTGAGGATAAGGAGGGGTTAGAGTGGTGTTAACTTAGTAAAGTTTTGTGTAAAAACTATTGTTATTAGTGAAAGTATTAAGTTAGGTGATGGCTCTGTAGACGTACATAGATAAAGTATGCTGAACTGCGTTACAAAATTTTGATGTTGATATAATTAATTTCATATTTATTTTTTTGTTTTTGTTTGATACAGAAAAATTAACAGTTGCTGATACAATTACTTTATATCTAGTAACCAATAGATATAATTATAAGAAAACTGTAGCAAAATCTTCCAAGTAACTGCAGTCAAATCGAAGAGATTATGAAATTACTACCCTCTACAGTTTTTCAATGTTAACGAACAGACTTCCTACAACTAGCGATACGATTGATAACTAAGTGAATAATAGTAGGTTTGATAAAATATGTCATGGTAACCAATACTAAGGCATCGATTGAATTTCTGTCAATAAAGCCATCAGGTAAATGTTTAATTCTAAATACCCATTTACAACTAACAAGATTTTGTGTTTAATTAGTTGGGACAAGTTCCCATATCCATTCTCCGTAAAAGCATCATACTCGTCAAGCCTAGCTTGACATCATTTTGGATCTTTAAGTGCTTGAGTCACTGAGTGCAGCTAAAGGGGATGATTTGAGTTAATGGTAGCAATAAGATTCAGTTTTTGAATGGTTTATGTATATGGTTTTTATAGTGCATATTAATTGGCCGGTTACGGTTGACTGAATGGTGGGATTTCAATCATATGAAGGAGAGCTTTGGATGATGTATAGTTGAGTGTGCATGTAGGACATGTTCCATATTCTGCTTAAGTGGATCATGTTTTTGTAGATAAATGATTCGTTTGTTCTAATAAACTTTATAAGATTATTTTTGTTGTGAATGTTTTTAGATTTATTTATAAATAATTAATGAGAAATTTGAAACTTTGTATTATTTTACCGCACTGTGATAACATGTGTTTACCCCTAACTTTGTTGCGGGTTAAGTTCCGCTACGAGATAGTGGTCTGTCATAGCTAACTTGACGTCAGAGTGACATTATTGATTGCCAAGTATTCTTATTCTGATGTAACATGACTTTGAATTAGTCTGATTCAAAGTTAGTATAGTTGCTGGCAGCAATGGTACTTCTTACGTGGTGTTTCCCATCTGACCATACAATCGCTCCGAATACAGTAGTCGCGGTCGGAACTTCTTCTTTGGCCCCTAAAGTAACCTTGAACTTCTTCTCTTCATTTCTGCTTTTGAATTCCAATGTATTTGGTTCAACACTCACTGCTACTTCCTTTGGTGGCTCAATGTGAACCGTGTACTTTCCTGGAGTTCCCACATTCTTTAAGGTTCGAGTGACCGTGGTACTCCCTGTGAGTGACAGGTTGGTGACACTGATGGTTGGATAGTTCAAATCCCAAAGACTAGTGTTAGCTGGTGGGCATCTGAATGATGACTCATTGGTGAACCTTGACAATAGAGTGGCATTGTATCCCATGGAGCAAAGAAAAGTATAGTAATCCGTTATGGTTGTGTCATAAACAAGCCCCGGATCCAT
>JANITW010000234.1:9280947-9294362 GCA_027564335.1 Erythroxylum williamsii | reverse complement strand
TAAATTTCAAAATTTTGATAAATATGATAATATCTTTCAATTATATTTCAAATTCTTTAATTTTATTTAATCTTTATCCAATTTTTAAACGATCTAATACCATCAAACCTTTTAAATTTAACTTTCAGTCTGATACAAATAATTATGAACTGAACCACTTGTTTATTATGAAGAATGACCTTTAAATAGGCAAGATTACAACTGAAAAATCGAAAGATATGCAGAAGTGGAGCTTAACTCCTAAAGACTAGGTAAATATAACTTAATGACAAAAACATGCTTAAAACTAGACTTAGTCAATCTAAATAAAAGACAACTAGAAGTTATTAATGACATATGTCCTTTCTAACACCATCCCTTAAACTGATGTTACTGAACATTACATCAGTTCAGTAAAGCTTGATTGCAAAACAACTTTTCCTGCACAAAAATCTTCCTTACTGCAAACACCAAGCACGTTCCTAAGCTTATGAAATTCAGCAAATTTGAGAGGCTTTGTAAACTAATCGGCAAGTTGATCCTTATTTTTGCAGAAAATGAGTTGAACTATTCCTTCTCTTGAAAGGTCACGCAAGAAGTGATATTTATCATCAATATGTTTGCTCCTCCCATGAAAAACATAATTCTTAAACAGCTGGATTGTTAAGTTATTGTCACAGTAAATAGTATTAGAATTTTCTTGATTAAACTGAAGCTCATGAAGAATATTCCTTAGCTAGATTGCTTGAGAAGCACATGATGCTACTGCTACAAATTCTGCTTCAGTTGTTGAGAGAGTGACAATGGGTTGCTTCCTTGATGACCATGAGATAGATCCTGACCCCAACATAAACACATACCTAGAAGTACTCTTCCTATCATCTTGATCTCATGCATAGTCACTGTCAGTAAATCCAATCAAATGTGATTTTTCTTCTTTCTTGTAACATATTCCATATTCCATAATCCATAGTTCCTTGCAAATATCGCAAAATTCGCTTTGTCTCCTTAAGATGCATCTCTGTTGGATTTTCCATAGACCTGCTAGTGAGACTTATAGCAAGCATTATATCAGGCCTTGTAGCTGTCAAATATATCAGACTGCCCACAATTTGCTTATCAAGTGTCCACCTTTCTTCCTTCAAGATTTTTCACAAGCTTGACACTTGTGTCTGTTGGTGTGTTAACAGGATTGCAATCTTTCATTTGAAACTTGTCTAAAATTACTTCCACATATTTTTTTCTGAGAGATAAAAATTCCAGCGGTAGATTGAATAACCTCCAAACCAAGGAAATAATACATTAACCTAAGATCAAACATGTCAAATTCAGCCATTATGGATTCCTTAAATTGATCAAACATAACTTGATCATTTCTGGTGTAGATTAAATCATCTACCTATAGGCACACAACAAGAATCTTTCCATCATCTCCCTTTTTTACGAAAAGTGTAAGTTCATATGGGCATTTAAAAAATCCCTCCTTCAAAAAATAAGCCTCAATCTGACTATTCCAAACTCTTGGAGCTTGTTTAAGTCCATATAAAGCCTTTTATAATTTATACACTTTTCTTTCTTGTCTAAACTTAACATATCTAGGGGTTGATCAATAAATACCTGCTCCTCCAAGTCTCCATGTAAGAAGGCTGATTTCACATCTAATTGGAAGATGGACCATGAATTTTTTGTTGCCAATGCAAGGACTAATCTGATTGTGTCATGTCGAGCGATAGGAGCAAACACTTCTTTGTAATCAATTCCAAACTCTTGTTTGTAACCTTTAGCCACCAAGCGTGCTTTGTATTTATCAACTTCACCATTTTTCTTACGCTTTGTCTTAAAAATCTATTTTACTCCAATGGTTTTCTGCCTTTCTGGAAGTTTAGTTAACTCCCAGGTGTTATTTTTTGAATAGCTGCAATTTTCTTGATCCATTGCTTTCCTCCATTTAGAATGTTTAATAGCTTCATCAAAGGTTACAGGATCGCAATCTGCAAACAAAACAAAATAAATAAGAGGATCTTCAGTTTGGTCCATTCCAGTGACCTCATAGTCACTTATCCATGCTGGTCGCCTTCTGATTCTTTGTACCCTTGGTTCAGTTGTTGCTCCAATTGAATTTGGGACTGTCATTTGTTGTGGGATTGTCATTTGTTGATTTTGAGATACCCAAGTTGTTGTGATGACTTTGTTTCTTCGTCATCAAAATCTATTGGAATGCTTTGATGTGATGCACTATCTTCCCATTTCCAAAAGCTTTCCTCGTCAAAACCACATCTCGACTAACAAAAATCCTCTTTGTAGTAGGATTATAAAGCTTGTAGGCTTTAGAAAGATTGCTAACACCAAGAAAGATGCATTTCTCACCTTTGTCATCCAATTTTTTTCCTCTTTTCATCAGGAATATGTGCAAAAACCATACATCCAAAAATTCGAAAATGATCCACCACTAGTTGGTGACCACTCCATGCCTCTTCTGGTGTCATTTTTTAAATAGTTAGTGTTGGGCTTTTGTTTAGAATGAGAACACTCCAATTGACAGCTTCTGGCCAAAACCTCTTTGGTATTTTTCTCATCATGAGCAAGCTTCTCACCATATTCATAATTGTCCGATTTTTCCTCTCACAAACGCCATTTTGTTGTGGTGTGTAGGTTGCTATCAACTGCCTTTGGATACCATGAGTGTCATAAAATTTTGCAAATTCACCTGATATATACTCTCCTCCACGATCTATACGTAACACTTGTATGAGACAACTAGCTTCTTTTTCAACAATTGCTTTAAAACTTTTTAAAGCTTGTAAAGCTTCAGACTTCTCCTATAGGAAGTTAACCCATGTTTTTTTGACTTAAGTCATCAATAAAAGTAATAACATTATCTTTTACCTCCATTAGAAACAGGATTGATTGGTTCGCATATGTCAGAGTGGACAAGCTCCAACAGCTTTGTTGCTCTGCGTGATTTTCCCTTAGGAAATGGATCTTGATGTTATTTACTAACAATACATTCTTCACAAATCTTGGAAGGAACTGTGAAACTTGGAAGACTAGCTACTATGTTTTTTTGTTGAAGTGTCCTTAGACCACCCAAATTAAGATGACCATAATGATAGTTCCAAATACAAGCATCATCCTTCAATTCTGCTGAAAAACAGGACTGGTTAATGTTGTTGAGAAACAGTAGAAACATCCTGTTTGCGGTCATTGACACTTGACCAATTAAACCTAATTTTTCAGCATGAATATGACATATTCCATCTTTGATTGAGATGTCATAGCCCTTTTCTTGTAGCTGACCAATACTTAACAAGTTGGTCTTCAAATTTGGAACATACAGGACATTAGAAATTGTTTCAATGACATCATTTTTGGTTTGAATGATTACCTGCTCCTTTCCCATAACAGTGACCTTTGAATTGTCTCCAAATTTCACGTTATCTCGAAACGATTCATCTAAGGTGGAGAAGAGTGACTTGTCACCACACATATGATTACTACAACTAGTGTCTAGATAGCTTAGGTTCTTGTTGGTTTGTTCTCCCGTATGACAAACCATGAGCAAAGAAATCTCCTCCTCTTTTTCTACAAAATTAGAATTTTCTCCATCGTTTGTATACAAAGTAGTTTGAAATTCAGATTAATAATGTCCATACCTATGGCATTGATAACACTCCACATTCGACTTATTGGGTGTTGATTTATGGCCTCCACGTCCTCTTCCTCTACCTCCACCTTTCCTCTGCCTTAAGTGTGTTCAACTTGGTGATGGTTTGAATCCCTATTGTCATTGTTGTCTCTACCTCGACTTCTACCTCGGCCTCCACCTTGGCCTCGTCTTAAAGACAATGTGTGATTTGATAATGCTTTGAGTGCTTGCTCCTCTTTGTCTTCTTGTTGTTTCATTTTCTGCTCATGAACTAGTAGAGAACCTTATAGTTCGTCAATTGAAAGAAGGTCCAAATCTTTTGACTCTTCAATTGAACACACCACATAGTTGAATTTTGGTGTCATAGACCAAAGAATTTTCTCGACTACAGTCACATCCTCTATCTTCTCTCCGTAAACCTGCATCTTGTTGACAATTGTCATTGTCCTTGAGAAGAAATCTGAAATTGATTCTCCAGTTTTCATTCGAAGTAGTTCGAATTCTTGTTGAAGTGCTTGAAGCTGCTGCCTCTTTACCTTAGTTGATCCTTGAAACTTCCTCTTCATAGAATCTCAAATATCCTTTGAGGTGTTCTTGGAAAGAATGGTTTCCAAGATTGAACGATAAATTGCTTGGAAGAGGTAATTCTTTGCCTTGAGATCCTTTAGTTGTAGCCCATCAAGTTCTGATTTCTGCCCATCTGGCAATGTTGTGTCTGCTACCGGTTCAACAATTCCTTTAAAGACAACCTGCTAATATTTCTTTGATCTGAGAAAATTTTCCATTAGCGTGCTCCAGTGGTCATAATGACCGTCAAAGCAAGGAATCGCCGGTTGAACGAATGCTTCTGTCAACATTGCTGCTGCAATGGAGTTATTTTGCAGCTGCTCACTCTCTTTGAAGCTTGATCAGTATTGTGGCTCTCTCTCAAGTTTTTCACTCACAGGTGTTAACTCTCTTGTTTTTGTAACCAAGCTCTGATACCACTTATACAAATAATTATGAACTGAACCACTTGTTTATTATAAAGAATAGCCTTTAAATAGGCAAGATTACAACTGAAAAATTGAAATATATGCAAAACTCCTAAAAGACTAGGTAAATACAACTTAATGACAAAAACATGCTTAAAACTAGACTTAGTCAATATGGCTAAATGACAATTGTAAGTTATTAATGACATGTGTCCTTTCTAACATTTTAAAAACATTAACTATAACCCATAATTTACATTTTTTTATGGTACTTAACATTATTAAAAAATAATAAATCATAATCAAACGGTTGGTGACTTTATAATCAATTATTGAAAAAACACAATTATTTGCTTCACTTACCTTTGGAGTTGCGGCGTACGCTTTTCGTCATCCGTGTGCATGTCGGCGGGAACGTTTACGGATGGCGTGAGCACACCGGAACGGAATTGGAGAATTGATTCCCACGTCGGCTTCTACGGACTACGATATTTCCTCGCGGGCCAATGAATAAAAAGAAAAAGCTTCGGCTGCTGAAGCTGTGGGTTCCTTTCTATTATTAGGATCTGCTGACCCACAACTTATTGGGCTCTTCATTTGACCAACCCGGTTTGTTGTCATGATTAGCGATTGACAGAAGGAACATATGATTTTATAAAATCTTTAACGTATAGTCAATACTTTAGCATAATATGATAAAAATTCAAATTCAAGCTTTCCATGTAGTCTATATATATAAGACAAGCAAACGTATATTTACAAAGATTCTCTACTATATGTTTTTTTTTGGCAAAGCTAAAATAAATGTATAAAACTATTATCTTTAATGTTAAGAATTAAAGAAAAATTAATATTATAAATCAATTATTTAAAAATTCAATTGGATCCACCAGTTTAATTGTAAAAATTTTAAATTGTTTAACTTTTCGGTTTGATTTTTAACTTAAAGGCTCGATTTACTTTAATAACTCTTTTTATTAAATATTTATTTGTTTATTAATTAATCTGTAATTAATATGTTCTTTTAAACTAAAATAAATAAATTTATTTTTATTTAACAATTTTTAATTAAATTTTAAATTTTTCAATAAATAAAGATAATCTCCTTCAATTATATTTAAAATTTTATTTTATTTCTTTTAAATCTTAGACTTCTTGTTTTACCAATTTAACTTCCTCCTTTGGACAACAATATAACCAAATTCTACACTATAGATGGAGTTAATGTGAGAATTTATCAGTAAAAGTGATGTATTTTGTTGGAAACATCAACATTAATTATGTAGTAAGGAATAAGAATATTAAAAAAATATCAACAAGAGGATATTCAAGGACGAATAAAAGAAAATGTGTAAGCATTTTGTCAAAGCAAACTAAAAAAGAATCAACAAAAACACTATTGAAGGGGATGAGATCTCATGTTCCTGTTATGGCGTTCCTATCATGTTCCTGTTATGGCATTCCTATCATGTTCCATTAAATCTCATCCATGTATTTATATAGACACTACATAAATATATGGATAAGATTTAATGGAATAAAATAACTAAAATAGAGGATTTGACATGACTGAAGGGTTATGCACTGATATGATTGTAAAAGAAGGGTGTTCCGTTGCATTTTTCAATTTATGATAAGTAAAAGAGAGTTTTCAATTATACACAAACTATTCTTTATATTTTATAAAGAGATTATTTTTATGACCTAGATCTATCACTTTTTGGTTACCTAAGAATAACCTTATTTGTAGCTTCAAGATTGGGTTAATTCTAAGATGGAATATTATAGAAACTCTCTGCTTGGATCCTTTCCACATGTATTTTTATTTTATGCCTTTATTGTCCTTTTTTTGGTGGCAGATTTTGACTGGACCATATCACATATTCCTATTGCTCTGTTACTACTCTGTTCCGTACAAATTTATCCTTTTAATAAATAGAACCCACAAAAATTAGATAGTTGAGATCAGATGAGAATAGGATTGTGGAAACAGGAGATCTGTTCCTGACTTTGGCACTCACATTTAACGGTGTTTATTAATATATATTTTTCATTTTAAAAAACACAACATCAAGATTAGAAAAGAAATTTACTATAATTAATAATTTATGATGTTTTCTCCAATTAAAAGAATTTATATATCCTCTTATAAAATCTATGTTATTTTAACAAGAATGAGATTAGAAGTAAAAGAATTAACCAAAAGGAAACACATAAATTGTAACTTTAGGAGCATACCAAATGAGAAACTCAAACTGTCAAAGTACACTTTTTATTGAAAAAGGATTAGAAATTAAAAAAAAAGAAAATGCAATATAGCTATCAAGGACAAAACAAAAACTATTACCAAAATTTCAATAACTTATAAGAAATAATAAAATATTTAAAAAAATATATGTTACCATATTATGTATAAATTCTTGAATAATAATAACACCAAAAATGATGATTGAAAATTAAATTGGTCGCTCAATACAAATTCTTTAGCAAAGATGAAACCATGCTAAAAGTATATTAAATAAAAAATAAAAGTTTGAGTTAACAATTAATACATTAATATCGATTTAAATTTGTTTACATCTATGAACTTGTATAGAAATGACTACCTTTTATTGCAATTTTGTATAACGAAGATTTTGAAATAGAACTTTGGTCAGAGGGTGCACAAGTAGGCTTGGCCTTGAGCAGGTACAAGAAGGACACTTACTCAAGGTCCACTCTCATAAAAAATAAAATAGGCAACAAAAATGACTTATATTTTGTCTTATTTTGTTCTTTACGAGAACTCTTGAGTCTCATAAAGAGTAACAAAAAGGGCCTAATAAAGGTCATTTTTTAACTTTACCTAAAGCTTATAAAATGTCAAAAAAAAAGCTCTCTTCAATGGAATAACAAAAACTCAAGGTACATGACATTATTATACTACATAAATCAAGAAAAACTCTTCTTGCAATGACTCTTAAGTTAGTGGATGATTTCTTTTCCCTTTAGATGATTTATAGTCATAATAGTACGAATACTTCTAGTTCAAGAACGGTTGTAAGAATATATATTATAAGAACTTAATAAAGGTAAAGAAGTATTATATAAACAACTTTCTTGCGAGAGATGTGTATAATTTTTACCAAATTTTCTATTTTATTGAAAAGAGTTTGTTTAATGTTGGGAGAAAGATTAGTTACGAAATTGGTTGAATAAAGAAAACTTTTCGTCCCATTGAACTTTAAGTTGTTGCGAAAGGCGATTAGGAATTTAACTCAAAAGAATTCCTCGTAAACCCTTTAAAAATTTTGACTTAGAACTTATATGATTTTTTTTCACTTTAAATTCACTTAAATAAGAAAAAAGGTAAGCAACATTTCTAGTGGAAGTAGTGTATATATGTATTTACGTTGTCCAGACATCACGTTCCAGCAGTATGCATGGATGTTTATTAGGCTTTCATAGAAGCATAATAAGATGTGAAATAGACCTTACTTCAAAGAAAAGTTTTATTCGGAAACGTTTAAAGGTGAGTAAGTTCATGTTTATCCAAGTTGAGACAGGTGACTTGAAAATAATACCTAAAAAGAACAAGTATCAGAGAATAGTGGCTACCAAAATATAATAGAAAGAGATCAGTGTAGGAAAAGGGACAAAAACCTGTATTATGGATGTCGAAAATGATAACCTAAAGAAAACAAACATCAGAGAATCGTGTGTGCTCAGAAACATATCAATTATCACAATCGCAAATAAGACAAAAATTATTGAGCTCGACCTCAATGCCCGAAGGCTGGAGTGACTAAATTCCCTTGCAAAAGGGCAGAAGGTGGCTGATGGATGGGATTTATGAATTTGATAAGACTTATGAAGATGGAATTGAAGTAAGTAATGATATGTTGGCATGTGTATTGACTAGTGGTAAATTATCATCTTGGCATGCTTATAATTTTTCCACTTAGCCTACTACTGGTGTTCATATTTTTTTATTTGCTGAGATTGATTGTGTTGAAGTTATTCTTCATTTTGACAATGTTTTGTCCAAAGGGGGAGACATCAGATTGTTTATGGTAAATGTTCCATTTGGGGAGATTTCAAAATATATGTGTGATTATTTGTCATGCTTTTTGACATTTTTTATCCCAAGGGGGAGAACATATTTATGAATTTGATGGTTATATGTCCAATTATCTTCTTTCGGGGGAGTTTTGACTATGTGACAAACAATGTCAAAAAGAAAGAGATTGTTAAGATATATGATATATATCTTATTATTTGATTTTGGCATTTTGTGATAATTAGACATTTAAGATAATGTTGATGAGTTTAAAATTCAAATCCAAGTTAATTGAATTTAATTGGGTAATAACAACTAGCAAGTGGTGTGACTAAATAACAATTCTTGTTCAACTTGAATTTTTGGGATAATGGTTTAAGTGTGATAAAACTATATCTTAAGTCTGAGTGTGTATAGATCACGTCTATGTATGTGCAGAAGTGAGTTGCGTGAGATCTTTAGATGGTGTATGTTTGAAGATTCATTGGTGAAATGGGGAACAAATGCAGGATTGATTTTGAGTGAATTACGTTAACACACATTGGTGGCAATAGTGGAGAGTGTGAAATTGGAAGAGGGTGTACGTGTGTGTCTCCAGCTACGTTTTTATCTTTTGGGTGTTAGTGTAGGACTCTAGCATTTTTCCTATCTTTGGTTGGTTGCACAATTACTAGGAATTTTGGCTCGGAGCTTTTAGTTTTGGGATTTTTAAGTTGAATGGGTTCTTATTGAATCACGCAACACATGTTGATGGTGTATCTGTGCAGCTGTGAACTTCTCTATAAATTCCTTTTTGGGCATTACTTCAGCAGAGTTAAATTGTTGATTAATTTTTGGTGTGTGTAGTGTCTCCTCTTAGACTACGTTGGTGCTAATTTTTAGGTTAAGGGATTGCATATCTGTTGCAACCTTTTCTAGCCAATTACGTCACTTAGCTATATCATTGGCGCTAGAATTTTTCTTTGATGCTGATTTTACATTGTTAATTAATCCATCTTGTTGCTGCATTTTTTAGTGATTGGGTGACATAAGTGAAATAACCTTAAATCCGATGTCGCCTTGGGTTACTTCAAAATTTAACCAAGGATTGAATATAATGTAACCTTGGGTTCTCTCTGAGGAACTAAAAAAAAGAAATTAATTTCCTAAGTAACTAAATGCAATGCAACCTAAACTATAGAATGGGGTGTGATTTGAGCAATTACCACTAAAATTTGCAATGAAGTAGAAGAAATATAAAGAACTTGTTTTGGTATTTTAAATTTAAAATGAGTGGTATGAAATGGTAGTGAATGAATGTAATAAGAAAAAAAAAACACAAGTAATGAAAAATGATAAATGCAACCCTCTAGTTCAATAGCACAGGCAATCATCACTCAAACAGATATTGAAGTTAAAACAAATGAATCAAGAGTTATAATCAAGTTTTTAATCCAACAACTGAGCCACCTCAATTTGTTACAAAAATATTTTCTAAAGTCTCAATCTACTAACAACCATCAGAATAGTAAAATAAAACCAAGGATACTAAAACCAAGGATACCAGTAATTGTTATAACAATGCAATCATTTAAGCCACCTTGAATAATCTCAAAATATTCGCTAAATCTCAATGTAAAGTCTTGAACTAAAACAAAGTGATGAAATTAAACCAAAATCATCATAATACTAGTTGCTAAACAATCACCTAGCCATAGAAATCTTCCAATTCAAAGATATAATCCGTACATAACTCTAAATAATTAAATAGTTATCCTAAGAGCTATTAATCACTAAATAATCAAATGGGTAGAAGATAAATGCAACTTAAACTCCCCTATGAAAACCCAAGCTCCTGCCATTGCTATTGAATTAGAGGATTATGATGAATTAGCCACGACAACTCATAGAAAACGTTGTCAATGTTGACATTTAGTGGTCAGCCGTGAAAGCTGGGAATGTTAGTTTGGATTTGTGGGAGATGACGAAGAAGCACTGAAACCTAGCTCCCTCTTCTCTATAGAACACCCTCGTCCATCTCTACTCTTCACGTTTTTGTTTTTTTTTTTCTTATTTGCCCAGCCCACGCATAGACCACATAAACACCACACTACCGCCTGTAGCATGATATGACTAATTAATCTCCTAGTTTTTAGTCCACCATGACTATTCACTCCAAACCCTTGCAGGCCTCACATTTGCCTCCATGCTATCGTTTCTTCTAACTACACACGCACCTCACATTTCTCTTCACGCTGTCATTTTTGGTCCCCTCTTCAATGTCCCACTGTTGCTCTTAACATTGTCATTTTTTTTGTCTTTTCTTTAGTAGTTTTAATGCCTTGGATCACTACTTATTAATCTTTTGAGCTTTAATTTCTCTAAGTACTCTACAATAAAAATTACAAATAAAGTAGCATCAATTTTCCAAAATCAATTTATCATAGTTAAATACAAATTAAATGTAAGGCACAATAATTCAAATAATAATCAAATAATTCCATAGACCAATTATAGTGACAAAAACCCATCCACTTGATAGGAATATATATATAAATAAATGAGTTTGTCAACTCCCCCACACTTAGCCTTTTTCACTTCTAGGCAAATTATCAATAAAGAGAAATCCAACAGTTAAACTCAATGCAAGCAAACATAAAACCGACAAGGCAAGAATATGCAATAATCTCAAATAACCTCTATCCCTAATCAACCAATAGTCATGGAATGCTTCGGTGTAAAGAAACTAACCGTAAGAATATGCAATCAACTCAAATAACCTCTATCCCTAATCAACCAACAATCATGGAATGCTTCGGTAAAAAGAAACTAACACAAGAGGCATAATAAGATAGAAGGAAAAGAAACATAATAGATCTCTTTAAGGTACAAATGTCTAACTCATCTCTCAAATAGGAAATTTTTCACTCAATCCACCCAAATTAACACCTACCATAAGCTTGTAAAGATTCTACTATCTCTACCACTAATATACCATAGATTCATGATCAAGGGGACTTTGTAGGGTTGTAATGTTGATGAAAGGCTAATGAACGGATGAAATGGAAATAATGACAAATACAATGTATGAGCATTAAGAAGAAACTCAAAATGAGCTAAATTGCAACCATCAAATGAACACCAATATGCAATTATCAACTTTAAAGACCCAATCTTTAATCTTCAATCCACCAATGGATGCCTTATTTCAATCTTTATTCTTTTGGGCCAAATTATTCTATCTTTTTTTTTTTGTTTTTTGTTTTTTTGTGGTGTGGAACTTTTTCACCTTCATGGAATTCTTTCCTTAAAATCTGTTTGTCATGAATCATTTTTAGCTTGTCTTTGTATATTCTGGCATTATCATAAGACTCAAGTCTCATCTCTTCAAGCTCTTGGAGTTGCATTGTCTAGTTTTTAACTGAATATTCAAGGTCTACATTATATATCTTGATCGCCTAATAAGATTTGCGCTCGATCTTCATTGGTAGATGGCAAAACTTGCAGTAAAGCAACCGGAAGGGAGATATGCCTATAGGGGTCTTGTAGGCAACCCTATAAGCCCGCAACGCCTCCTTAAGCCTTTCACTCCAGTCTTTTCAAGATGATTTCACAATCTTTTCTAGTATACGCTTCACTTCCCGATTAGACACTTCAGCCAACCCATTTGTCTGAGGGTGGTAAGGAGTGAAAAATAACTGCACGATCAAGGTCTTTAGTGAGTTTTCCCACAAACAACAAATTACATTTAAAATCTGGTACACATAGAACATTTGAAAGTTGGATATTGGATGATAAATTAATTTGACCAACATGAGTAATAAGTAGGACATTACCATTTGGTATGCTGACAGTGGTATGATGTGGAACATGATTTGTTTTATCCAACAAGGCTTTTGATCCAACCATATGATCAGATGCACCGCTATCTATTATCTATGTATTAGAATCGGAATATTGCTTACCAGTATAATTGGCCGAGTTTAATGAATCGCCATCTAGAATTTTCATCAATTGAGTGTATTGACTCATAGAAAGGCCTGAGATCGATGAAGAATCATTGTTATTGGTCAAAATAGCAGCAACATGGGCAAAGGAAGGACTAGGCTTTGAAGTTAAAGAATTGTTATGGCTCACGCTAGTAGATAGATTTTGATTTCCTAAGGTGAACCTGCTATTGTTATGATCAAGTTTATGTTTTTGCTTCCAATTGGAAGCATACCCAATTAATTGAAAACATTCGGCCTTTGTATGTCCTGTGCTATTACAATGATCACACCGTTTGAAAGTTCGATTAAGGCCCTTGACACTATTAGGATCAACCTTGGCGGCAAGAGCTGTTACTTCCATTGTTGAGACTCGTGCTCCGATTATTCCATGTTGTTTCTCTTCATGGATTACCATTGCATAGACCCTGCTAAGAGATGGAAGAATTTCAAATTTTAAAATCTGTGAGTGTACCGTTTTGAACTCATTATTGAGTTTTTCTTGTTCCCTTGCAGTAGCAAACTCCTTTTCTGCACCACAGCTACATCTTGGGACTTTTTTGAACATCTGAAGTTCGTCCCACAAGGCTTTGAATTTGGTGTAGTATGATATAACAGATTTGTTATCTTGCTGGAGCAAAATATATGTCCTTTTTGAGTTGGTGAACCCTTGTCGCGTTCCCTTATGAGAAACGCTCTTCAAGATCTAGCCATAGTTCTTGCGTCGTCTCTGCATAAGCCATGCTATCATGAAGGTTGCGTGAGATGGCATTAAAAATCCATGATCACTACAAGAAAACTCACATTCTCTG
>JANITW010000234.1:9201542-9212806 GCA_027564335.1 Erythroxylum williamsii | reverse complement strand
ATGAGAAAAGTATGTTTTCTTACATTTATAAGGACTAACCATAGATTTTGTAAATTAATCAATTTTTATAAATTAAAATAAACTAATTGATTTTTATTTAAAATTCTTATTCTTCGATAATTAAGGATAATTTTTCCAGTTAAACTTTTTAAACTTTAAACGTCTTATCTCACTAATTTAACTTAGCGGTTCAATTTTGAAAACATTGATTATTTACAAACAATTTCTGATTTATATAAAAATTTTCAAACCTTTAAATCAACATCAATTTTTTACCAATTAATTGAAAATTAGAATATTGGTATGAATAATGTTAGAGACTTTGATAGAGCAAGAAAGAAAATTGGAAGCAAACTTGATGCTTTATTGGAATACTTTAGAGCCTTTAAATAGGCAATACAAAAGCTACATATGAATCATAACTACTTGAAATAAAGATAATTCATATTTAATAATCTCCTAAAAATCTCATATACTTTGACTACTTCTATCTTAACAGAAACATAAGAATTATCCTTAATTCCAACACTCCCCCTTTATTCGAAAGTTGAAACTCTTAATTGAGCCCTAAACTCTTCATGTTTTGCTTGCAGCAAACTCTTGGTCAATAAATCTGCAATCTGTTCATTAGTTTGACAATTATATAGTTGAATTTCTTCTTTGGCAATAAGCTCCTTTATGAAATGATGCTTGATTTCAACGTGTTTTCTTCTATTGTGGTGCATTGGATTCTTTACTAACATTACTACTGACTTGTTATCGCATTTTATATTAGTAGCTTTGGTCTGCTCTTGCCCCAAGTCACTAAAAATCCTTTTAACCAAATCGCCTGACAACTTGTTGCAATAGCTGCCACATATTTGACTTCTGTTAAAGGTAAGGTCATTTGGGCCTATTTTTTCGAGCTCCAGGACATGGCAATGGTGCTAAGGACAAAACTCCACAAAATCGGGCCAATCGTTGTCGATAAAACCTTTGAGGTTGAAGTCCTCTACCTCGCAAAACCAAATTCTATGGTTCTTAGTTCTTGCCAAATAGCATAGAACTCTCTTTGCCTCTCCAAAATGATGACTATTTGGACTGTGCATAAATTGAGATAAGACACCAACATAATAAGTTACATAAGGTTGAGAATGAGTAAAATAAATTAATCTTCCAACCAAACTTCTACAAGCTCTTACATCTGTCAATGTTGTGTTGTCATTCGACTTCAATTTCTCATTGATATTCCTCAACGTTGCAATAGTCTTGGACCCTTGCATATTGAATTCTTCAGTGTGTCCTCCATATATTTTCTTTGGGACAAAAATATTCCTTCCCGTGTTTGAATGATTTCCAGTCCCAAAAAATATTACAATTCTCCCAAATTACTCATATCAGACATCTTTTTCATTGATGCTTGAAATTCACATATAAGCTGCAGGGACGAGCTACTATAGATCATATCGTCATCATAAAGACTCATGATGAGTAAGACATCTGTATATTGCCTTTTTATGTAAAGAGTTGGTTCATGAGAACTCTTTTCAACCCCATTCTTGTGAAAGAACTAGTTGATCTTACTGTACCAAGCACATAGCGCTTATTTAAGCTCGTAAAGAGCTTTTTTTGTAAACATACCTTGTCTTTCTCAGTCTTGCTTTCAAAATCTGGTGACTGGCTTACATATACCTCCTCCTTTAATTGGCCATTCAAAAAAGCAAATTTAACATCAAACTGGTATACCTTCCATTGCTTTTGAGTTGCTATTACCAGAATTATTCGCACAGTCTCAAACAGTGCTACTGGAGAGAATGTTTTTTTGTAGTCATTTCCCTATTGTTGCATAAAACTTCTGACCACCCCCCTAGCTTTATGTTTTTGAACACTTTCGTTTGCCCAATACTTTGTCTTAAAGATCCACTTTAAACTAATGACATTTTTACCTTTTGGAAGATTAGTTAACTCCCATGTCTAATTGCATTGTATGGACAGTTGTTCATCTTCCATTGCATCTCTCCATTCCCACTTTTCCATAGCGTCTTCCACTGTGATTTGATCCCAGCAAATAGAACCAATGGCGAAGTAGCCTCTCCCTCTATTTCAAATCATCATTAAGGAATTCTCCCATGCTCACTTCTGCATAGCTGAGTCGACTCTATTGGAACTGATCTTTTGGGAGGGGACTGTTCGGATGAAGATGCTGAATTTTTATTTTTTGGAGTTGAATCTGTAATCCTTCCAGATCATCTTCTTCATTCTACAGTTACTCGGGGATAGTTTGTTCTTCTTCAGTCTCAACTTGAGTAGTTTGGTTATTGTATTTGACTCCCTGATTCCAATGGGCCTGTTCATCAAATACAACATTGCTATTAGTAAAAAAAAAGTAAAATCGAATCTAAACGCAGCGGAATGAATTTAAAATTTTTCATAGAATCAACTTTAACAAAATTTAATTAGAAACTTAAAACAAGAAATTGACAAAGCTATATTAACATGATTCAATTTCTTGTTATAATTTCCTATCTCTTTGAATCCATCAATCCATGAGTCGTTTAATCGTCCGACCTCTTTATAAAAAAGAAACAAACATATGCTAATCTAATCATTTTATCAATATCCCGTCTTGATGAAATTATGACTAGGAATATTTTGGGAATAATACAAAATGTAATTCAAATCTCGTAATTATAATCACATTATAATTTCTAATTGCATAATGATTAATAATTAAATAATTAACAAATACATAAAGATAAAGAATGCCTTTTATTGAATAATTTTTTATACAAATAAATTTACAACAAAAAATTGTCTGCAAGGACATAAACTAACAATTGCAACTAATAATAATCTTCCTACTTAAGGGATCATATAATCGATAAGGCCATTGAATGAGTGCAATAGCCAATAAATATATGTTTTCATAACTTCCCATCTAGTTTATGTTGTTCAGTTGTAAGCAAGACATAATAGATGCACCCCAACCACTCGTTGATGACTTACCGAGGGCTTGCTTCTACTCTATGTTTTATAGGGAGTTTGATCGTATACTAGTTTAGTGGGTGAAATATTTAAAATGTGTACAATTGCAACAACCCCTTCGACCTAAAAAGAATCTGACATTCCTTTTTGCTTAAGCATGGATCGAGTCCTCTCCATGACGGTCCGATTCTTGAGTTGGGCTATACCATTCTGCTATGGAGTGTATGGAGTTGTGAGCTGCCTCTTTATTCCTTGTTCATCACAAAAAGCATCAAAATCTTTTGAAGTGAACTCACCTTCATAATCGGTACGAAGCACTTTTATAACTTTTCCACTTTGTTTTTGCACAAGTGCCTTGAATTTCCTAAAGCAATCGAAGCTTTCTGATTTGTGTTTCAAGAAATATACTCAACTCATCCTGCTATAATCATCAGTAAATAAGAGGAAATATTTACTACCAGCTAACAATTTTGTCCTCATGCCACCATATAGATCAGCATGGATGAATTCGAGAATATCTTCAGCTCTCTTTGATTTTCCTACTGAAAAGGATTGCTTTGTTTGTTTTTCGACCTTGCATCCTTCACAAACCTTCTCCAATGGCTTAATGATGGAAAGATTACTCACCATTTGCTTGTTCTTTAGCAATTGCAGCCCTTTAATGTTCAAATGGCCATATCTTTGATGCCACAATTCACTTTCTGCAAGAGTCTTACTCACCATGGTTATTTTTGTTCTTTCAGTAAAGTCAAGAGCAATCGTATGATTTAGTGAAATAATGAGCACAAGCAACAATTTTACCAGTGATTTTGTGTGTCATGATACATCTACCATCATCAAATACCATCATGTATCCAAATTCAATCAATTGATTGATGTTGAACAAGTTTTGTGCTAGATAAGGAGCGAAATGAACATTTTTAATGAATTTTGAAAAACTAAAGTAGTTAATTAAGTCGTAGACTTTCCAAATTATCCTTTGCACAAGAAGAATAAAACTATGCAAAAGCAAAATAATAAAAACATTGAAATTTGATAACGCAGTTCGGTACACTCTGCTTACATCTGTGGGGCTCTTGTCCAGATTAATCACTTTCACAATAGTTCAATAAAATTACACAAGATTGATCTAACACAGTACCACTCAATCTTTGTAATTATATCACAACCAAACTACTGGTGAAAGATTTTTACTCCCAATAACACGAACGACTCATGTTAACCTCGTCAGAGGATTTTTCTAACTACTTTCACTCAAAACAATAATAAATGAAAATAGCTCAAGTATTTAATCAACTGAAAATTAATAACAAAATACTTAAGACAAACGAAGACTTCCCTATAAATTTATCTTCTCAAAATAATCCAACAGAAAACTTTCCTCGCAAAAATCAGCCGCTATATTCCTTGACATACGCAACAGCAGTGTTTATATTCAAATACACACAGAAGCGAATTCACTATACTCACGCACACACTAACTACAGTCCACTCATCAACATTTTTCAACTCATCAAAAGAACAATATGCACAGCATCAAAAGCACCATATGCGCAGCCGACCAACCTATTTTCAAGACCCACGTGATCTTCACCTCAACATCATAAACCACGCAGACTACTTTCACTATATACCCAAGGTGAAACACAATTCAACTCATAAAAAACCAAGATGTGCAGCCAGCTCGTTTCTTTTTCAATTTTTCCACATGTGACCAACGCCACTTAAACAATACACCCACTATCGATTTTTTGTCGCAAACCCCCTCTAGGTTTTTTACAAATTACGTGTAGGAGTAGACTCCTCCATTAAATCAAACAAGTGAGCAATATTCATGTCACGTGAACTCAACCAAAGATATCCATCTTATCAATAGTCCAATAACCAAAGCACAACAGCCTAATGGCGATTTGGACTTCTATTAAAACACAATCTCCATCCAACTTTATCAATCCAATTAATAATTGTAATTTTCTTATATGTCCAATTTAAAATGCCAAAATTAAATAAGATATATATAAAATATCTCCTAACCAATTTTTTTAAGTTACCAATTGAGATCTCAAATGTCCCTTTGCCTTTAATCTGCAATTGTTTATCATCTCCAAGCTGCACTTGTGATTTGACATTTTCATTAAGCCTTTTAAACTTTAAACGATCTCTGGCCGTGTGATAAGAGTAGCCACAATCTATGTACCAGATGCTGTTCTTTTTCTCCTTTAATGTAGTTATTTTCATAAACAAGAAGTTATCTTCCTCTTCTTCAGCATAATTTGCCTCTTCTGGTTTGTACCAACAATACTTATCAGAGTGCCCATATTTGTCACAGTATGAGCATTTAAGTGTACTATTTCAGCCTCAACCCCTTCCTTGATAGCCTTCTTGGCCTCTTCCTCTTACATATTGATTCGAAGATTCAGGCTTCTCCTTGTTCCGAAAAGCCCTTTCTTCTTCCTTTCCATTCGATTGATTGATTTGTGTTTCGTGAGCTTGAAGTGATCCCGTCAGCTTATCAAACGAAAAATTGGATAGATCCTTTGATTCTTCAATCGCAACCACCACATAATCAATCTTGGATGGCAAGCTCCTTAGAGCTGTAGCAATCATTGTTTCATCTTATATTCGATCTCTATAAGATCTCATTTGTCCTACAACAGATGAAACTCTTGCCAAAAAATCATGCATAGGTTTGTAATTTTTCATGCAGTCTCAAAATCTCGCCTTAATGATAACAATTTGGCAACTATTACCTTATAGGAACCCTGATATTCAATTTTGAATGTGGCCCATACTTGCTTGGTCGTGGTAGCTGCTGTTATTCTTCAAAAAAATCAACTCTCTGTTGCTTTCTGGATGAAGAAGAGTGCTTTGGCATCTCACTTCTGATTCTTTTGGTTGCAAGTATCTTCTTTTTAGTTTTCTTCATTTGACATAGTTCCAGAGATCTTAAGGATCGAAATAATATCTTCATCTTGATGCTCCAAAATTCATACAAGTCTCTTTTGAACAACGAAATTTATGGCTAAGACATATTAACACCTGTGTTAGCAACCGTGCTTATGTGTGCAATCGACTTGAAATAATTCCCACATTTGAAGCAACTGAGTTCTGATACCAATTTTGTTGGAGATTTTGGTAGAGGAAGAAAGAAAATTGAAAGCAAAATCGATTCTTTACTAGAATAATTTAAAGTCTTTAAATAGTAGGACAAGCTACATATATATCCTAAATATTTGAGATAAAGGTAATTCTTACTTAAAAATCTCATAAAATATCTCAGTTAGATAAATCTATATACATGAAAAATATATTAATTTTGTCTTGCATAATTAAATGAAAAGATGAGCCCGTCTCATCTGAGTTAAGAATCTGAACCCGAAAATTTGATATATTTACAAAAATGAGTTGACTCTGCAGCTGTACTTTCTTCTATACATGACCTGTGGACTCATCTACACACTCTTTACACAATTCAGCAGAACTCTGCCAGAAAAGTATGCTTACGCTTCAAAGTTCCAGTGGCAAGTTTCTAAAAGAGGGGAGTTCATTACACATTTGAGAACTCCTTCTCAACTAAGCTACATGTCACCTTCAAGCGATCTTGGACGTTCGAAAGGATGTTCTTTGTAATCTTTTTCTGATGTTTGGTGCTTTTAAGCCATGCAATTCCGAAGGATACCTGCACATAACAGCTTTTTGGTTTTGACGATGTGTCCTCAATTTGGAATTTCAGGTGAATCTGCAAATCATAATTGATGTAAGAAGAAACAGGTAAAGATATGTGCAATCTCAAGTTGCAAGCCATACATTAAAATAGTCACCAAGCGGGACTTCGTGGAGAGTTGCAACCTCATCCACTACCCACCCTTTCCCATCAGCGAGGGGATACTTCTGCTGTGTGCATGTAGCTTCTCCTCCATAACGGGATATGCGTTTTTCAAATCTGTAATATATTTGCCTCTCATCTACATTATCATTCTCTGATTCCCATGGTGTATAAGAATAATTAACATATCCAGCTTTTTCCATGACTTTGCGTTCCAAATCACCACCACCGAACAGTTCCATAACAAAATTGGCCTAGAACATCTCAAGACAGTCAGATAAAGGTCTTCACATATAATTCAAACTAAGTTAAGAACACAAAAATCCAAATATACTAGCATGACCATGACCCGAATTCATAAAATGCTCCTCTAGTACTGATTTTGCTAAGCTCATGCAATAGGCATAAATGTAGAACAAAGTGAGATGTCGAGGGAGAACAAGAGCAAATACAGGGGCAGAAAGAGCAGCAGCATGAACTTCAGACATGCTAACATCATCAAGACCCAAGAAGGAGCTACTCTCTTCAGCTTGAAGGGTTTTACTCTCAGATTCTTCTTCAATTAGTTGCACCTTCTGCTCAGGAGTCAATGCTCTAGCCTTCCATAGAGCCATGATTGTCCTATTCAGTATACAAGCATTGAATCAACATCATAGACTTGAACACTCAACCTGTCATTCAATATTAGTCCATAGAGCTCTGATTGTCATTTAGAGAGAAGAAAGTGTACATTAGAACAAGAAAACCCACAAAGTACCGATGCACAGGAGTAAATCATTAAAGTACTACCAAATATATAAAGGCACCACGTTAGTCATTTACCGATTTGCTACACTGAAAGATACAAAAGAGTGGAACTGGAACTTCAGCCTTCCCACCTCATCTTGTGACTTTGCACCATGCCTTGCATCCATACCTCTGCCCTGTCGTAGAGTGACAACGATAACGGGACTACCCATAGATGAAATAGTAGGAGGATAAACTTGAATGTCTTCTATGTCTTCCCAAAGAAAGAAAAACTTAGTTTTGTGCCCGAATAAATTAGCATGGAACCCAATTATTCTTGCTGACAGAAATAGGCGACCCTGAACACACAATGCTGCAAGTCAATAAGAAACAAAGAACCAAGAATCTCTTGTAAATGACTAAAACCAAGTAAGAAAATGAGATAACAATCAGAAGACCACAGGATCATCACAAAAATTCAACATCACATATTTAAACCTGCAGCAGCATTTTTCTCTTCAAGTGACAGGTGAAGTCATTGATGAGAAACTCCTCGGGTGGAAGTCCAAAGAGCTTCTGGAAAGCTGAATTTGTTTGAGGAGAACGCAAGCTTATCTATGAAATTTCATCCACACTTTAATGTATAAGAAACGGGTCTAGTGATCTCCATTTATAGAGAAAAATAGCAGAAGTGAAAGCCAGCTTAGGATGACTAGCCGTTTACCTTTTTTCCCACCTCTTTCTCCATCTTACTTAAGTAGTCTTTAACAACATTGCCACCTTTCGTGTTGTTCAGGAAAATTCTTAAATTCAGCTTAGATTGGCAAGCTTGTGCTAGTTTTCCTTGAAGAGGAACCCACACATCAGCCAGATCCGATACGTTAGATTTCAGAAAATTAACTTCAGCACGTCCTAAAGATGTAGCTTCACTAAAAGGCCCATCGAAATCATAAACTTCCATGTCCAACATAGAAGGAGGCTCATCCATGGCATCAAATTCAAATATTTCTGCAGAAGTCAATATATCCCTTTAAAATTACTAATCAAGAAAGTTCTGAAGAAACTTGCCACAAAATCCTAAAAGAATTTGACTGAGCAGGTTCTCTGATTAGTAAAGTTGCAGGATAGGTGTATAACAAAGTAATTCATAGGAGAAGTATTTCACCGTTCCACATAGGTTCAGATTGTTGGAACTTAATTGAGCTCGTCCTACTTTTGCCATTACAGGTGAAGGTCACATAGGGATCACAGAAGCCACCTGAATCAACAGCTGCTAAATTGCTTCCCTCAATCAACGCAACAGTAAGAAGCCACCCATCTCCTTGGGCTTTGACTCCATGATCACTGCCTAAATGCAAGCAAACGTTAAATGAGATACCAAATCTTGGCATCAAAATATATCTCAAGTCACATAATCATTTCAGCTAAGCAAAAAAGAAATTACTACCAAAAATGTATATAGAGACTTCAGGTAGAGCCTACAAATGGAGCTAAACATTACCCCTTTGTACTCTGGCCTGCATAAAGCGTGAAACCAACTCAAGGACCCTTTGACATTGGAGAACCAGAACACAGCAGACAATTACTTCACCAATCGAATCAGGCAAATCAAGCCCAACGAATTCAAGCCCTTGAAATGGGCTAGGTGCAGCCAGCCAGATGTGGACAAGGATATATAAACCTATAAACAGCGTAAAAACTACAGTGAGATTTCCAAAATACTGCATTGCCAGTTTGCAGTCTGATTGATGTTCTGCCTGTATCGAAGCTAAAGCTTGTTCCTTATTGGATCCTGTGTCCTTCAAATCAGCTATCTTAACATTTTGAGATAGCATAGTTGCAAACTGCTCAAAGCTATCCTTTATACCTTGTCTTGCACCATTTTCTATCATACCCTTCATCATGGTGCTCTGCAGAAAGTTCATCCGCCAAGACACAAGAAGCTGTGAAATTTTTTCCCCCGATTGCAAATCCGGGCCAGATGTGATGCAGTAAAGTACTTCAATTTTAAAGGTGCTCCCATACATGACATCTGGAGTACTTACACTAGCTAAAACAGCAAAAGCCTTCCCATCTGCTTTCAGATATGTGTGTTCCTCGAAGGCTTTCACAGCCTTAATTAATTTGCTTGGAGCAGTAACGTAAGTTATAGCCCTTTTCAAGTTTGCACCACTATTTTCAAATTTCCAAGGTCCATACTGCTGTTCTGTTTTCCCCTGAGAATCTGCCAATGATGTCCAAAAAGTTGATTCGGGTGAAAACAATAAGGCGTTCAGATCTTTGGGAGCAATTACATAAAACTGGTCTAGAAGGAGACCCCCGGGCAGATTACTTGGAATTTCGCTTCCCTCACCCCTAGATTCCATTGCTTTCATAAGTTCTTCAAAGTTATCATAAGAAGACTGATCCACCAACTTGTCATCACAAGCCTCAACCCCGAAGATTTCAGGTATCTCTATTACCTCAATGCCTTTACTGGAAGTGGTGGATGCTGCATCACCATTTTTGTTAAAAATCTGAGCAATTCTCACAGCAAAACTTTTTTGTGTGATAGACTTCTCTTCTTTAGCAGAAACAGTTTCTTCTCCCTTCAATGGAGAGGATGATCTGGTTGAGCCATTCAAAACCCTAGTGGGATTTTCTATAATTCTCTCTGCATTCTTCCCCCATTGGGATTGATCACCCTCAGGAATTGAATCAACAGAATTCTTTGGAGACAAACATATATCTAGAAGAATTTCACCTGTTTGAGCATAACAGAGAAGAAAACGTAACAACATAAATCGTACAGTAGAGGTTGCTGTGCTTAATGCAAATGCCAAAAATCAAAAGTACCACGATTCTTCTTCTTGAGCTTCTTGTTTTTGGATTGGAGAGGGTACCAACAAGTGCCAAGGGACTTATTATCTGCATCAAAAACACGCGAGACTGACATTTTAATTCTCCCAACAAAGTCATCGTTGAAGTACTTGTCTTCATCCAATACAGAAATTACAAGTGCGTCACGCAAATCATCAACCCTGAAACTAAATTCCTCACTCCAGCTTGGATTCAAGCATTTCTTCATTACTTTGGTCTTGAACTTCTGCTTTCCCAGCTTCAATTTTACATACGGATCGCTCAGGCCGTTAGTGTTCATTGGTGGCAAATTCCTTGCCTCTATCACACGAACTACAAGATTCATTTCTCATTCCCCTAACCAAACACCAAAAAGAAAATTGAAAAGCCTAAATTCCCTCCAAAATCAAATCAAACCCAGAAGTGTTTTCCATTAAAGAAACAAAATTTGACATTAAAAAAGACGTCTTTTCTGATTTTCAAAAAATTACCATCAAAAACATTGGATCAAAAAACAAGTCTTTGGAAGAAATATTCTAGCAGCAAATAATCATAACCCAGAATCGGGGACCAAAAGCTCATGCTGATTGACAAATAAAATTCTAAAAAATGAGAAAGTTTACTATAGGATCATAATGTTAGAGGAAGGACAAGATAAAAAATGTTCACGAAAATGACCCAAGATAAAACATTTAGTCGAATCTTCCAAAAGAGAGAACGCATACGATCAAGTGAAATTTGAAAGACTGAATAACTAAAACGATCATTATCTTCTGAATTCAGAATCCAGGTCTTTAGAATCTCTGAATTTGATTTGCAGAAAGAGCCATGAAACCAAAAAAAAAAACTGTTGTAATTCTTCAAGACAAACGGACCCCTTGCTTGTTGTTTCACTTTGGACTTGTCTACG
>JANITW010000234.1:9160922-9175703 GCA_027564335.1 Erythroxylum williamsii | reverse complement strand
CAAATGAGCCTACAGGGTCGCACACAAAGAGTGATGTGATCTGGGCTTATTCTCTTGGGCCTAATTTATTAGGTATTAAATAAATATATGTAGATATATTTATTGGGCTAGAAAATTAAGTTGTCGGGCTTTTATTATATGAGATATAATGAGCCGAAACTTATTGGGGCCTCAATGGGATTAGGGTTTCTCTATAAATAGAGAAGCTTAGGTCTCATTAGGTATAGGAGACACAATTGTCACGAAACCCTAGCCACCATCTGAGAGGAAAATCGTGCAGCGTTCAGAAAGAGTTTCAGGACGTGCTAGCACACCACAGCCGCAGCCCGGATCGTGCATACTAGTGTGGATACCGGTAGAGGGCATTTGCGTTTGCAGTGTCTTGGAATCCGAAAAAGAAGCAACCTATCCACAGCAATAAGGTATTTTTGTACATCCATAGTATTTTCGATTATACATCATGTTGTTGTATGGTCTTTTTCGCAGTGTATTGTGAATACTCGGACCGTACGCGATTCAACAGTTTGGGGTCTCTTAACGGCAACCATCTGCAGATGTGAGCCTATATGAATAAGGTTGGGTTTTGCTTGTTCTATGTTGAACTGAGCAAGAACCTTTATGATGTAGTTCTTCTAACTCAACCATAGCTTCTCTTCCCTCCTATTCCTTATAATCTGCATCCTTAGGAGCTTTTGTGCTTCTCCCATATCCTTCATCTTAAAATGCTTACATAATGCATTCTTCACTTCTACTATTCTACTTAGGTCCTTTCTAATGATGACTAAATCATCTACAAAGACCAGCATATAGACAATCTCTGTCTTTCCTAGATCTTTGTAGTAAAGGTAGTAGTCATAGGCACTCCTAGTGATCTTCATACCAGTTGCTACCTCATGGAACTTCTTGTTCCACTGTCTAGGTGCTTGTTTAAGCTTATATAGGGATTTCTGAAGCAAACAAACATGATCAGGCTTATCTTTATCTACAAAACCGACTAGTTGTTTCATATAGATAGTTTCCTCAGGCTTTCTATATAGAAAGGCTATTTTGACATCCATTTGATAGATTTTCCAGTTATAGACTGTTACTAGTACAAGGATAAGCCTTATAATCTTGAACTTCACGACTGATGAGAAGATCTGCTTATAGTCAACTCCGTCTTTCTGTCTATATCCCTTAGCTACAAGCCTTGCCTTGTATATCTTGGGTTCTGCCTTTGTGACTCCCTCTTTAAGTTTGAATAGCCATCTGTTTTCAATCAACTTTGCTTTAGATGGTTTAGGCACTATAACCCAGGTAATATTCTTTATTAAAAAAGAGTATTCATTCTTACTAGCCAATTTCTACCATTTAGCATCCTTTCTGCTCATTGCTTCTTCATAAGTTCAGGTGCCCTGCAATTAATAGACTCTGCAGTAAAACAAGCATATTCAACTAGGTTAGAGTCATAATACATCCTGTTAGGTATCCTTTATCTTGGTTGCCTATCTTTGGGGAGCTGATAGTCAAGTAGAGAATTGTTTGTATCAATTGGTTATGTAATTCCCTCCTCATTTTCACCTTCTATTTCCTCAGCTCCTTGTTCATAGTGGGCAGGGCCTTGCTCAGGCTCCTCATTATGATATTGTGTCCCATCTGCTTCTATTTCAGATCCTGGTAGCACATAAAAGGGAACCGAAGTGCTTAGGAATCCCAATTGCTCTTGAATTTCTTTCTGTTGGTCATTTTCTGTATAATTTCTGCATAAAAAAGGAAATTTATGTTCCTTGAATATTGCATTTCTACTAATAAGGGTTTTAAAACCTCCCTGATGAAGCAGTAGGATTTTGTATCCTTTAACCCTATTTGGATAGCCTAGGAAGACTCCTTTAGCTGCTCTATGTTCCAATTTTCCTTCCTTTTGGTGTGCATAAGCAGTACAACCGAAGGTCCTTAAGTGAGCAAGCTAGGCTTCTGCCCATTCCAGATTTCTTGAGGTGTTTTGTAGTCATTTGCTAAAGTAGGTAGTCTATTTACTAGATAGGTAGCAGTTTTGATGGATTCACCCCATAGTGATTGTAAGCATCCTGAGGATGAGAGCATGCATCTGGTCTTTTCTAAGTGTGTCCTATTTAGTCTTTCAGCTACACCATTCTGTTGAGTTGTTGCTCTAACAGTCTTATACCTCTGAATGTCTTTCTTGCTTGTATGCCACTTGATGAAGATTTCTAGTGCTTCATCTTTCCTTTTCATATGATAGACCCAACATTTCCTAGACTTATCATCTATTATGGTCATGATGAAATATTTGTTTCCTCCTGCAGTAGGCACTTGTGATGGGCCCCAGAGATTCCTATGGACATACTCCATAATATCTTTGGCCCTTTTAGCTCCTTTATGAAAACTAGTTATGTGGTACTTTCCTAGCATACATGATTCACATAATTCCATCTTCCTTAGGTCATTTCTGTGAATCATCCCTTGTTTAGAAAGATGCATCAAACTCTTGTCCCTTGCATGTCCTAGTTTAGAGTGCCATAACTTAGTTGAATTTGGCTCTTCATTTCCTATGGTTAGATTTACTTCAGTAGTGCCTATCACATAGGAGAGCCCTCCTCTTTCAACTCCCCTTATGATCACTCTTCCATCCTTAGATCTTATCTGAAACCCTTGTTTGTCAAACATTCTTTTTGGGAAGAGATTTCTCCTCACTCCAGGCACAAATATGACATTGGTTAAGGTTCTCCTCTTCTCATCAAATATGTTGATAGAGACATTCCTAATACCTTCCACCTTTTGCTATCCAGAATCTACCATCTTTATTTTGGTAGTGACTGGTTCAAATGTAGTAAACCAGTCTCTGTAAGGAGTAACATGTATGGTACATCTAGAGTCGAAGATCCACTATCTGTTGAGATCTTCACTCTCTTTAGTAACAGCTAGTAGTTCATCACCACTGGAGTCTTCAGGTTTCTTCACATTCCCAACATCTCCACTTTGTGCAGTCTTGTCTCTTTTCTTCTTTTTGCAATCTCTGGCAAAGTGCCCCTCCTTGTCACAATAGTAGCACTTTTTACCTTTAGCCTTTTTTTTCTTTTCTTCACCTTCTTTGGTGTGCTTATCCCTGTCATTCCCTTTTTGCCAACTTCTTCTTGAATGGATTACTGTCCATAATTTCTTCCATTAGTGAATCCAACACCCTCTTAACAGTGAGAGATTCTCCACTAGCATGCTTAATCACTTTCTTGAAAGCATTGAACTCAGATGATAAAGCTTTTAGAATAACCACGACTTGATGGTCTTCAGAAATTCTTTCACCTTTGCATCTTAAGTCTTTTAATATGATATGGTTCTACATCATACTGTTCTTCAATTATACCATAATTGTCACAGGATTCAAGTAAAACTTACATTTGAAGTTTTCAAATTGTAAAATCTTCTTTACCAGTAAGAATATCAATTTCTTTTCCCACCATTTTGTTATATAGTTAAAAGATGATCAGAAAAAGATTGTTACTGACTTCTTGATTGCAAGAGTATATCAGAAATAGGACTCAAAGGTTTATGCTTATGTGTATGATTGTTTTTACACTTTCTTGATAAACCTTGATTGCTTGAATAGCCAGAGAGTTATTCAGAATACTGAGGATTGGCTCTGATACCAATTCTATTAAGATTTGCCTTTAATTGTGTTATCTTCTTTTATAAGATACTATTGAAAGAAGAGTTTGCCTTTGCAGATTTGTGGTGTTTACAGGAAAGTAAAAAGAGCACACAACAATTTAATTGGTTCGATAACTTAATTGCTATCTACATCCAAGGGTCTCACGAAAGTAGTTTAACTAATATCAATGAAAATGAAATAAGTTACAAGAGATAGAGTGTTTTCAAAACACTTGCAAGAGTTGGCTATAAATTCACTAGTACTCCTTATATGTACTCTAGCAACTCTCTAACTTCTTCTAGTCTTCTTTCCGTAAGCCTCTCTCATATTATTTGAGTAACAATGAAATACTTTGTGTGTTTAACTGATGATTGTTTCTGTCTTATATAGGCTACATGTAGAAGTTGCTTCCTTAATACCTTCACAGTAAGAGTTAAGCAGATTAGCTCAAGATAGCTCTACGCGCCTCTCATGTGCATCACTTAAAAAACTTCAGTAGTCTGTGTTTTGACTTGTTCCTTTGTTGTTACTTAAAAAACTTCAGTAGTCTGTGTTTTGACTTGTTCCTTTGTTGTTATTCTTGTATTGTAACATTCTTACACCTTCAGATTAACACCACAAATTCCAAAATCTCTGAATCACCAAATTTCAGACCCACACCTTATGAGATCAAATCTGTAATCTATCTTAGAAATTGGTGGATAAACGTCAATTACTTTACAATTACAGGACAATGATTCCTGAAATCAATCTTATTTATCTGGAAGTAATGGCAGGACTTTTGTACTCTTAAGACGGCACTTCATATATAACATAGATTTTGTACAATCAAAAGACTTTTATTCTGAACGAGGCATGCAACAACTTCTTGCAATCTCCACCCTCCATAAGAAATATTCCAGCAACTGGCCATAGGCTTGACATAGCTATATTCCATCCCATCAGATTTCCATTTCCAACTTTTTTTTTTGCTTGACATGTAAAAGATGTTAATATCAATATTTTTATAAAACAAATCCAATGTTAAACCAGTAAAATTAGAGGTTTAAAATTTAAAAGGGTCAATTGATTTTACATAATAGACCAGGCTAAAGATTGAATAAAATTAAAGAATTTAAAATATGATTATCCTTATCATTGAAAATTTAAAGTTTAATTGAAAAAAGATTGTTAAATAAAAATTAACTGATTTATTTTATTTTATAAAAATGTATTAATTTACAAAAAATTGACATTTCAATTAATAAACTGATCAATTTTAACAAAAAAGTTATTAAAATAAATCAAACAAAAAATTTGAAAAGCAAACAAAAAATTAGACAATTGAAAATTTTTACCATTGAATTTTTTGAATTTTTTAATTATTGTCACACTCCACAGATCTGGCAGAACTCCTTTATATATTAAGGTATATACTATATCCCAAGATTTTAATTACGTTCGTACATTTATATTCTTTATTATAATTTATTGTAATTACAATTCGGATTATCTTTAATATTTAAAACTTCAATCGATTTGCAATCACGAAATAACTCAAAATTCAAAATTTAAAATTTTGATATACACCCTTCTTATTGTCACTCGAAGATCTTTTTTATATCTTTTGAATGAATTTGTAAATTTTGAGTGAGCTGTCTTTCAGAAAACAACATACGAGAGTAAGCTTGTGGTAGTTCATAGTAAGTTTAAATTAATCAGATCGGAAAGTCCAATCGCCATCTTCTCATCTTTCTGCCAATTTGCAACCTTTTCGAAAGATTGAAATGGTAGATTTAACTTTATTTAGTAAATCGATTAGATAAATAAGCAACTAATGATGCACAAAAAAGAATATTGACCAGTTATACCCCAACTCGGTTTCTGAGTGGCAAAAGCATTGCGAGAAAAGATTAGAGAGTAATGAACCTTCCATAGTCTTATGCCAAATATGTCAAATGATACTCAGAAAAAGCCATAAAACATGTCATGTAATGACTAATGAGGTATAACTGTAAGAAAAACCTAAGAAACTGCAACTTGAAATCATTTGACCAGTTGTTTTACATACCATTGAACCGATTCAGTATTTACCAAGAACTGGACACCCTTATAAGACGAGAGATGACTAAACTATCTGTAGATAACAACTAATATTTGTTAACAAACAATCTAGTTATCGTACATGTATGACACCTGTTCACATTGTTGTGACACTGATAATCTCTGCGGCTCCAACTTTCTTCCTCAGTTTGGCAGTCAACTTCACGGGGTCGATGTTATCTCCCATCACCACGACTATCTCTTTGAAGTCTCCTTCTATGCGCAGAAAGGTCACTCCTGAGACCATTTCAAAGTATAATATTAATTATTACTACGCAAGCATATATATTTTTTGGTATCGCTAATGCTTATAGAACGTCTTAAGAATAACAACTATAATTCTTACAAGTTTTTGTTTGAACACATAATTAAGGTTTGATGTATGTTAGAACAGAGACAACAGAAGTGAAGCTGATTTTTGCATGAGCTTGTTGAAACAATATTGATTACCATCTGTTTCTGCGACGATCTTAAGGGCCTTACGATGGCATTTCTGGCAATGCATAGCCACCTTCAATACTATCTTTTGCTGTAGAGTCATGAAAAGATAGCGGTGAAAATTAAGACATTCTTAAATTCTTTCTCTTCATAATCTATATCTAAATGCAAAAAAGATCTCTGAATTTTGATAGCATACCTTCATACTTTAGTTAGAGTTCGTTCCTGCAATTGCTTGGCCCACGAAGCAAATAGACATGAATGACTAACATTATAAATACAATTCACATGATCACGTCGTAGCTTGTTATGCATCAAGTGGGAAAGCAAAAGTGTCCAGCTTTAGACTTTCAACCTTTTCCCACTTGCAACTATATGCCAGGCTCCAAAGTATTCCATGTGAAACTGTCGTAATCAGCTTTCTAAGCGGAGATATTCATAATTACAAGCATAAACTTATATAGTAATTTACGAGTCACATAAATGAAGATTCGGCTAATTTAGAATTTGTAATAATTTTTAGAATGTGGCTGTGTAGGAATACTCTTAAGCACATGCTACTTCTGCTAGGCATGGCTTCCTTGACTTGCAAGATTATGCTTCCTACGTATATCATATCCCATTTTTATCTTTGTCTTATAATCAGCCAATGTAAATCGACGGGCTACGATCATTCTTAACAATATCATATCAAGAAGTGGTAAAATGTGGTTCGATGTTACATTCGGAGGAAAGATCAAATAAGGCTTGTCATGAGTTTTAATTGTAGAAACTGCTATAAAAAGAATTCCAATTACAGAACAGACTTTAAATAAATGTGGAATATAGTTTTTTGTCATTACCAATCTAATGATAGCCTTATCAAATTTCTTTTTTTTTAAATCATAAAAAGACTCCTTTGGTAAAATTTAGGTTATATGATAAACGTAACTCTCCTCTAAAGATCGATCTTATGTATATTCAGTTCATACTGTACAATCTAAATGCAAGAAAAACATCTGAGTCATAGCATATTATCCGTTGCCTAACTCTCAAGCTTTAGACTTCCAATCTTCCAAGTTGTAATTACTATATCCCAGAGTATTCTATTTGAAACAGTCATAATCATATTTCCAATCTAAGAAATTCATAATTACCAGCACACTTATATAGTAATTAGCTGTCGATGTCTTGATGTGTTTTTTTTCATGACATGGTTGATATTCGTCATCCTATAAGGTACCGATTTTGATTATATAAGATAACAATAAATATAAATACTGATTGCGATTGGCATTCACAATGGATACTAAATGATGTTTTAGAATAAAATTAAACTTTTATGCAAATATTAGTAAAAAAAATTAGGCGCATTTTCTGCATTCATTTCCCTTTTAAGTGGGATTAAATGATCTGGATTTTTCATCTTCTTGACATACAAACCAAGGACTTTGAAGTCCTGGTCATTATTGCCTCAGACATAGATAGGATTGATAATGAAATGGGCTAAGGTTGGACCATTTCTTATTTTGGCATAAGGTTTGATTATGTTCAGGTTACGTAATTCAAAATATGATTTAGTTAGAACCATTCAATTTGTTCAAGTTTCGCTCAATCTAATCCTTGACCATACTGAGTTAGGCTTCATTGAGCAGCGAGGATAAGGTTAAGAAAGAAGGTAACAAAAAAGCATGGGATTTGTCTTCTTCATAGATGTAAATCAAGGAGAAAAGGTATTGATTTCTCTTAATACTTTGGACAGAATAAGGAATGTAATTCCTATAATTAAGCCTCTAATCATGTCTAAGAATATCATGTCGGTTACATATCTTATCAGTTATATATTTCTATAATCTGTTAAAACTCTATTTTAAGTTGGAGCATAGCTATTAATCATTTCCAACTTATTTCAAATATAATTAACATGAGCACTGTTTATTTCATCAAAAACTCTTCAAGTTGGTTTCTAATTTTGACATATACTATAGAGATCAAGCTTTGTTGTACTTTATAGTTAATCTCAATTTATCTAGTTTATTCATGAAACACATAATTAGAAGCAATATGTAAATCAACTTGATCATCACACTACAACTTTATTGATATTGAGGATTTAAGACCAATTTTAGATGATAGTTGGTATATCCACATTATCTCACATGTTAATTATACTACAACTTTGTATAGCTAATTGTAGATTTTTTCGTGAAATTAAATTTTCTCTAACAACGACACGATAGTTAATTGTAGATTTTTGGTCAATCTTAAAATCTATTCAATCGATATGTGAAAACATTCAACATGATTTTCATACGGTATCCCTAGTATATGAGCTCCCTTTAGGTAACACAAGATTAATTATAAGGTAGTCCAATGATGAATAGTTAAAGAAGACATGAATTGAATTACAAAAATTGACAAAATATGCAATATTAGGGTGATCTACTATAATACAATTTAATTCTCCAACCAATATTCTATATTCCCCAATATCTTCAAGCAAGTATCCACAGGGTATTGCATGATTTAGCTTATAACTTTCTAGTCTTAGTTAATAGATCAAGTATATCTGTCACTTATACCCTTAAAAAACATTTCAATACTCCAAAACCTTTTGTGCGAAATTGAATGTGAAGAAAGGAATTTAAAGATGGAATGCCAATATAGTCACTTCATTAATAACAATATCATGCACATAAACAATAAAGAGGATAATACTATATGCAAATTGTTTATAGAAGACTAAATGATCATACTTGCTCTTATTTATTCTAAAGTTTTTCACTTCTTGACTAAATTTTTTAAGTCAAGGATGAAGACTCTATTTAAAACCATACAGGCCTTTTGAAGATGGCAAACTTTCCCATACTTCCTTTAAGTAACAAACTCACATGGTTGCTCCCTATGCTTCTTCTTTAAGGTCACCATATAAGAAGGTATTTTTTAATATATAATTATAAGCAGTTGATATGGAAATGAATAGATGAATAAAGGTTTGTTTAGTAACATGCGGGAAAGTATCAGAATAATACTCACTATAAGTCTAAGCCTAGCTTTTTTTCCCCATAATTTATGCTTTAAATCGAGCCACTGACTTATCATAATTGACTCTGCTCAAAACACCCATTTACATCTAATATCCTTCTTTCCAATAGGTGAGTTCACTAAATCTCATATACCATTAACATCTAAAGCATTCATCTCCTCTGTCATAGCATCTTGTTAACTAGGATAGGATAAGGCTTCAAGAACAATTTTCACAAGAATCACTGAATCAAGAGAGGGAAAAAAGAAAAAAAAAAGAGGAAGGTAAATGACAATAAAAATAAAATAGAAAATAAGATAGGTGTACTGACATCATTGAATATTGGATTTGATGTTGAAGAAGAGAGATGTATCAAACTTCCATCAGGATGATCCCTTCTTCTCAAATAGACAAGGCAGATATGTGGTGGTCATGTATATGTAAAGGTAACATTAGTGATTCGATTGGTGATCATGTTAACTAATAGATCATCATCCTCCATCTTATATATTAAAAAGTAGGAAAGAAAGGAATGTGTTCTAAAAAGGTAACACCGACAGATATAAGACATTTGTTTACAAGATATTCGTTAATTTTTAGACAATAGTACTGATACCCTTTTTGCAGATAAGAGTAGCCTAAAAAGACACATTTTAAAGATTTAGATCTAACTTAGTAACTTGAGGGTGGACATCACAAATAAAGCAAGTATAAACACAACTTTGTTATTTAATAAGGAACAAGGGTTTAGTAAAAAAAATAATATTATAAGGAATTTAAGAATAAAGAACATGTGAAGGCATAAAATTGATCAAAAAAAAAAGTTGAGGTGGTTGCATTAGCCTAAAATGGTTTGGGAGCATGAAACTTGCTTTAATGGTTTCAAGAAGATGACAATTTTTCCTTTTTTACCACACCATTTTGAGTTGGTGTGTCAACGTATAGGGATTAATGAAAAAAAACCATTTTGGATCATACAGGTTTAAAATTATGTTGAAAAATATTATTTGGCATTATCACTTCTCAAAGTATGGATAGACATAATTTATATGTTTTTTTTAAAATAAAAGTCATTAGAAGGTTGCCAAAATATTATCTTTGGTGACTAGAATATTCCTTTAGTAACTGGAAAATTTTCTAGTCTCAAAATTAATAAATTTTTATGCCACATGAAATTTCTTGATGATTATAACAATTTTTATAACTATAAGAAACTTATATTCTCAACAAACATCAACAAATTGAAGAAAAATTATTTTAAAGCCCTAACTTTATTTTCGTCAATCAATGACCATACATGCATTGACTAGTGACAAGATCATAGGGGTTTTTCTCCTAACATTGAGGGGAGTCTAATGGTGGTGGTGGTGGTCAGCAACACTCACTGGAGGAAACAAAATATTTTAGTTTTTCTCTGATTTTTCTTTTTAATTTTTGTGATGATTTTAGTGTTGTGAGATAAAATGAGTATGGTTATGACAGGTTCAAAGAGAGAAGTTGATTGATATATATGATTAAACAGTAGTGAAAAATAGAGGAAGATGATGGTCCCATAAATAGTAAGTGAAAATAAAAAATAGGAAAGATGAGGGTGAAAATAAGAGATGTGTGTGTGTGTGTGTGTGTGTGTGTGTGTGTATAAATTACAATCCCCCCTTTTAAGAGAAAATTTATCCTCAAAATTTTCAACAATGCACTGTTGAGGAAATACATATGGGTATAACTCTCGCATCTCTTACTTTGTTTCCTAAATGATCTCCTTGGTATTACCATTCCTCTATATCACTTTAGCTATAGGAATTTGTTTTGATCATAACTAATGATCTTGAGAATCCAAAATAGCTATTAGCTCCTCTTTATAGGTCAAATTCTCATTCACCTTTATATTCTATGGTTGGAGTACAAAAGAAGGGTTAGAGATATACTTGTGAAATAAAAAAAACGTGAAATATTGGGTGGATTTATGACATATCCATAGGTAATGTCAATCAATATGCCACATTTCTAACCCTATCCATTATGTTGTAAAGTCCAATATATCTTGGAGATAGTTTTCCTTTCTTTCCAAACCTCTTCACACCGTTTATCGGAGATAACTTTATAAACACAATGTCACCAACTTGAAATTCCATGTCTTTACGTTTTAGATCTGCATAACTCTTTTGTTTATTGAACATTGACTATAGTCTTTGTTTGATCAATGGAATCTTCTTTGATGTGACATTGATTAGTTTTGGGCCCTCCATTTGCCTCTCGCCTACTTTCTCCTAGCACATTGATAATCTGCATTTTCGTTTGTACAATACCTAGTAAGGCACCATCTCAATGCTATTATGATAGTTATTATTGTAATTGAACTCGATCGGAGGTAAGTGTGAATCCCAACTACCACCAAATTCCATCACGTACATTCTCATCTTGTCTTTTAAGGTTTGAATCGTCCTTTCATATTGCCCATTAGTTTAAGGATGGAATGTTATACTAAAATCTAACCTGGTGCCTAATGCCTTTTGTAATTTCCTCCAAAATTGAGAAGTGAAATGTGATCCTCAATTAGAGACTATTGATACGGGCACCCAGTACAGACACATTATCTGCTCAATATACACTTATGGGAGTTTGGGCATTGAGTAGGTGGTTTTCATAGGTAAGAAATGGGATGAATTTGTCAACATATTTATGATCACCCAAATTGAACCACTTTAAGTCCTTGTATGAGGTAGGCCAACTACAAAATTTATTATGCGCTTTTTCCCATTTCCATTCAGGTATTGGCAATGATTGAAGCTTACCCAATCAAACTTAAAATTTGTGCAACATCCTTCTCATGTTTCATAATAAGTTTTTGAAGCTTAGGTTCTTAGCCTTGAGAAACCTTGATCTTTTCCAACAATATTGATAGTACTTTGATGCTACCCAATAGTACTCCTAAATCTGAATTGAGTGTCTTGATTTATCAAATAATATAACTCTTTAGTCAAAGTTCTCCTCTCTACTATGATATGTTCCAAACTAGCTCAGGACTTCCTACTTAGTGCATCAGATATAACATTTTCCTTTTTTGGATAATACTGAATTATGTAGTCATAATCTTTTAGTAGTTCCATTAACCTTCTATGCCTTAGATTTAAGTCCTATTCCTGAAATATATATTTTAGACTATTTTTATTTGTGTAAATTTTACGCATATTACCATACAGATAATTTCTTTAAATCTTTATGACAAAGACATTGTTTCCATCTCTAAATCATAAGTAAGGTAATTTTGTTCATGCCTTTTCAATTGCTTAGAAGTATAAGTACATTTGACATCAACATGTAGCTTAGCCCAACTCTCGTAGCAGTACAGTCCAAATCCTCCACCTTCAATTTGTAATGCTAGGACTGAAGCTATATTTAAACACTCTTTTGGTTTTTTGAAAGCTAGCTTCGCATGCATCAAACCAAATGAATTGACATTCTTTTGCATCAAACATGCCAATGGGGCTTCTATCCTAGAAAATTCTTAGAAATTTTTTTGATAAGCCTGCTAATCCTAGAAAGTTTCACACTTTTTTCACTATTGTTGATCCTTCCTAGTTCATTACAACTTCTACCTTCTTCGCGTCTACTTATATCCGCTCCTAAGATACTAAGTGTCCTAAGCATGTGACACTCTTAAACCAAAATTCACACTTAAAAAGCTTAGCTTACAACTGATATTCTTGAATTGTTTGTAACACCATTCTCAAATGTTGGGTATGTTCCTTTTTTGTTAACAGATACACCAAAATGTTATCAATAAAGACAATCATAGACCTATTTAAGAGCGATTTGAACATTCTATTCTTTAGATCTATAAAAGTTGTTAGAGCATTGGTAACAAAAAATGAGATTATTCGGAATTCATATGGTTGTATCAAGGCCTAAATGTAGTTATAGGTATATCCTCTCCTTTGATCCTTAATTGATGATATCCAGACCTTTGGTCGATCTTAGAAAAATACCTAGCACCCTAAGTTAGTTAAACAAATCATCAATTCAAGGTAATTGATACTTGTTATAAATGATCACCTTATTCAACTTTTTGTAACCAATATATAACCAAAGAGAACCATCATTTTTCTTTACAAACAGTATTAACATAACCTATGGTGAGATGATAGGCCTGATGAAACCCTTATCTAATAAATCCTACAATTGTTTTCTTAATTCCTTTAACTCTATAAGTTCCATTCTATAGAGAGGTATAGAAATCAGAGTTATACCTGGTTCTAAATCAAGATAGAACTTGATATTTCTCTGCAGAGGTAGCCTTGGTGACTTCTTAAAAAATACATTTGTAAACTTTTCAACTAGTCTCTACAGAGGTATCTTTGACTGAGGCCAAAAATCTTTAACACTCCTGTCTGAGCATCTAATTGGCCACAAATGTCAAAATTACATTATATGGGAAGGTCCTCTTATCTCTCTAAAAAGTAAACTTTACCTCACCTAAAATCTGAAAAAAAAAAAAACATTTTCTTCTCTTTATAATCCAGGGTGGCGTAATCACTAAATAGTCACTTCATCCCTAATATTACGTCAAAATCTATAACCGACAGCATTATAAGATTTGCTATCATCATCCTACCATCAATCTCTATGGGACACGAGTAGTAGAGAAAATCCACCTATAACATCACTAAGAGGTGTGGATATGGACAAGGATTCTTCTGCACTATCTAATACTACTTTTAGTCTTATAGTAAATTTAGATGATATAAAAGAATGGGTTGCTCCCCTATCTATCGAAACTATAGTTTCTAATTCAAAGATGAGAAGAATACCAATTACCAACTACACTCTAAGCCTATGTATCTTAGGGGTTAAGAGGGAATACCCTATCCTGACCGCAATTTCCATGCTAAGAATTAAAGGATTATCCCTAACTGTAGCCTCTAGATCTATTAAGCACCAAACTGTGTTCCTTTTTATGGATTTTAAAATGGAGGTTGCACCACCATTTTAAAATGGAGGTTACACCATTTAACTGTAGCCTCTAGATCTATTAAGCACCAACAATGGGATATGTTAATATCCCATTGTTGGATAATTCCTAATTAGATGCCTATACTGGCCATATCTGTAAGAACTTCCTGGTTATATGTAGCATAGACCTTGGTGTGCCTTATTAAATTGGTAGTAAAAGGAGGATGCCAAGCTTGAACAGTTATATTCGAAGCTCCCTTTTCTACCGCTACTACCGACTCCAGGTTCCTACCTGGATCCTTCCAAATGTTTACGACCAAATCTCACTATACCATATGCTCGAGTAGCCCTTTGTTTAGAGCTCATTGTAACATCCCATTACTAGTGGGAAGGGTAGGATGGTAAATGTAAGTGACTAATGAGAGTTAGAGATGCCATGTTCATGCATGATATGCCATACACTTACACATAAATAGTGAATTTATTTGCACATGAAAATAACTATACATGCATTAATGAATAATTTCGGGTATAATTGGATTGATTTATGAATTTTTAGAGTTATAGATGTTTTTACATTGGAAATATTAGTGATTGGTGGAAATATTTTATTTGTATATGTTGGTGAATTTATGGAGTATTGAGAAAGATATCTATAATAGGG
>JANITW010000234.1:9145905-9160822 GCA_027564335.1 Erythroxylum williamsii | reverse complement strand
TAAGTGAATTGTTACCATGCCATATGAGGGGAATGTAGTGATCGATCGTAGCGTGCCCTCATCGTAGGATATGCATCGGAATGACCTCCGGGTGTTCCAGTGGGTACCTTGTAGTAAGGGAGCGCTACACTCATACTCTAATTATACACTGATGAAAGTTTAATTATTGCTACTGTCTTTACTGAAAACTGAAGGGTCTTGTTGAATGTCTCGCACTTTACTCTCTAATAAATAAAGTACTTTTCTCTATGAGGATCCTTTCTAATTGTTTAGTTATGTCCACCAAAGTAGATAACTTCTCCCAATAACTCATAGTCATATTGACAAAGAGGTGTTTCAACCTGAGTATATATTAGTTATTCTTCATCAGCTCATCTGAAACAATCTACAAGGCATATCGTCTCAATCGAATGAAGTCAATAGTATACCCATCCACCATCTTATATCTAGTGTACATTTAAGAACTCTATTCTAAATGCCTCTTGAGCTATGAAGGAGAAGAAATAGTTCATAAACCTCTCTTTAAACTATGACCAAGTCATTGCATATAAGTGTGGTAGGAAGTGGTCTTAATACTAATCCTGGCTCACATATCCACCTCACCTAGGAAATTAATGGCCTCCTTGTGTTTGGTCCCATTAGACTCTAGGGGGCAAAACCTCAAATATGCTATTGACAGCTACATATCTTACCTCTTTTATGTTGAGGCTATAGCTAGTGGTGGGAATTGTTATTGTTAGTACTCCATCATCATCATTGAATCTTGGAATATGGAATTATAAGCTTCTATTCCTATTAGAAACACTTTCATGTCAACATCAAGCACCTCAGGGACTCCTTATGATACCTCTAACTCTTTTATATGTGCCTCTCAAATTCTAGTCGTCTTGTGCCTATCTCGCCTTCTAGCAGAAGTAGTGGGGGTAGGCGCCTCATCTTACATCAATGCTTTAATATAGCTCTCTTAGTCTAGCTAGGTTAGAAATTGAGGTCATGTGTTTATACTAACAAAGAAAGCAAATAAATGGTTAATACCACTTTTTGGAAGTTCGAACAAATAAGTATTATGAGTAAGGAAGCTATTATAAGGAGGAGATAAATTCCAAAAGCATAACTACATCCCAAGTGTTAAATCTTTTAATCTAGTCTTTAATAGCAACTTTGTCACAATCCTAATAAGCATATGATCGACACTTGAAACCTAAAAGTTGAAGTCCTTAAATCACACATAAGCCTAAATATTAGTGACAACATGGGCATGCTTAAGTAAAAAAACAGTGACATATAATAATGTTAGCGTGCAAAATTTGTCAACATACTAAATCATATCATTGCGAATGCTAGAGTACAAGTACAAGTGAGAATAAATGAAATGCATAAATAGAAGTACGTATATTGCAATTGACTCCCCTCGGAGTCACTGTTGCGAAGATGGTGGTAGCTGACCTAAAAAAATAGACTGAAGAGGAATCAAACCTTACTGAACAAGTTAATATCACCCCACGACATCCAATGACATGCTCATACAATATACCATTTATATTAGTATAAACACAAATATATGATGTACGATAAATATTATGCGGTACACATTAAATCATAGACAAGGAATATCTGTAGGACCCTAATCTCTAAGAGTATATCCTCACAATGCTATACCTCGAATGACCAAAGGAGCTAAGCATCACCAACGACTCAACCATATACCTATACTCAGATAGGCATAAGGCTTTTTTAGTCTAAAGAGGTTATGGGGAGCCAAACATCACCAATAGATTAGCCCTTACTCAATATGTCCAAAGTCACAATCACATCAATAATAGACATATCAAACAAAGATTCGACCAGGAGCTAAGCATCAACCAGGATTGATCGGTATTATATATCAATGCTATATCATAATCATCTCTCATAATCAAATAAGTGCACAACTGGTCCTAATGCATACCCATCAGGTGGCACGTTCTACATATTTTTCCTCCATTAATCAAACTTATCCACATACAAACCAAATATCAATCACACAATTTTTTTCAAATAAGCACTTAGTAATGCTAGGACCATCATAAATGCATGTACTATGCTATAGATACCCAAAATCGTATCTATATACTTAGATATCATGGTATTACTAGTATAGGCACCATGATAATAACTCCTTAAATGAAAAATGTACATGTATATACTTGTATATATCATATCATATCAATTTATAACCATACTCAATAAAGGGTATGGATTTGGAATTGGTAGATAGAAATAAACTTAACTTATTGATGTACTTGTCAGTCTAAATCTTGTGATGTAGGTCTCTTTCCTGATATACCTATAACATATGAATGAAATATCTTAATCAATATCATTTACAAATAATTAGGCTTAATTAACAACCTAGGACTCATTAAGTTTGCTAGGATGGTCCAATTATGCAATTCGACCTTTGTTCCTATTCTCACCTTAAACCTTTGAGATTTTAATTCATAAACTATTAAGAATTTCACTATGGTTCTTAAGGAAAAATGATTATCACAATTTATAAGATTTTTAAAATTTTTTCTAAAATAAAAGTCACTGGAAGGTTACCGTAATACTATCTTCGGCAATTAAAATATTCCCTCATTGATAAAAAAAAATGTGTCTAAAAATTTATCAATTTTATACTAAATGACAACTCTTAATGATTAGAACAAATTTTATAACTGTAACAAAGTTAGATTATCAACAAATTGAAGAAAAATTATTTTGCAGTTGGGACTTTAATTTTCATCAATTAGTGGCAATATAGGCAGTGACTAGTGACAAGAATATAGGGCTTTTTCTCTTAAAATCGAGGGGAGTCTAAGGCAATGACTAGTGACAAGACCATAGGGCTTCTTCTCTTAAAATCGAGGGGAGTCTAATGGTGGTGGTGATGGTCAACAACACTCACCAGAGGTGATGGATCAAAGAATTGAGTTTCCCCGTTTGAGTCATTGATGGTAAAGAGCAGAGTAAGAGGAAGATTTTATTCACTTTAAGGGGTGAAAATGGAGAATAGGAAAGATGAGCATGGAAGTGAGAGATATGTATACAAAAATATACGTATGGGGGTGGGGGTGGGGGGTGGAGGTAGGTTATTATTATAGTTCCCTTACAAAATTATGGTAAGTGAAGGCCTCGACAATTTTTTTAGAGATAGAATCAGAATCCAAGATCTTACTATATAATCTAACACATATTTGCTATTCATAGTTAGCTAACCTTTGATTAGGTTTTATGTATCTTTATTGACAAAACTTAATTTGACTCTTGCCCCTAGAGCAATTCTCACTAATCTAGTTTAAGCTTAAATAGTTATTTACAATCAAAGAAGATGTCACTAAGATCATACCTAAATGATGCAATCTTTAATAACTGATGATTATACCAAAATGTCTAGGGTGTATTTTCTGCACAACAAAGATCAGACTTTTGAAAAATTCAAGAGTTTCAAAGTCTTGCTGGAGAAGCAACGTGATTGTTGTATCAAAGTTCTCCACACTGATAATGGTGGCTAATTTGTGTCTAACAAATTCAACTCTTTTTACGAAGAACATGATATACATAGAGAATTAACAACGCCATACACTCTAGAACAAAAAGGTGTTGCGGAATGGAAGAATCTTATTGTTGTTGAAATGGCTAGGAGTATGTTGTAAGGCAAGAATTCACCAAACACCTTGTGGGCAGAAGCAGTAGCCACCACTATTTATCTTCTTAACATATCTCCTACAAAAGCAATACAAAACCAAACTCCATTCGAAGCTTCACATGGGTACAAACCATCTGTAAGTCACTTGCGACTTTTTGGTTCTACTTGTTATGCTTTGATAACGTCATAGGAGCGAAGGAAATTGGATCCAAAGTCTCATCAATGTATCTTTATAGGATATAGCCCTCACTCAAAAGCATATAGATTGTTAGATCTTACAAACAATAAAATTTTAACAAGAAGAGATGTTGAATTTGATGAGAGTTTGACTTGGCAGGAAAATACTGTGACAACTTCTAGTCAAGTTATTGAAGATGATGACCAACAGAGATAATATAGTCGCAATCTTCAACAGACAACTGTGACGATGGACACACCACCAGACACACCTTCTTCAATATCAATTCCACAGTCACAGACAGAAGTAAGCAGCTCTTCTATTGTAGAAGAACTTTCTACACCATCTGTTCATAGAAAGTACAGGTCCTTAACTGATTTGTATGAAACGTGTGGCTTTGCACTTATTGCCGTCGATCCTGTTAATTTTGAAGAAGCTTGTCAAGAGAAGAAATGGTTGCAGGCAATGAAAGAGGAGATCACGACTATTAACAAGAATCAAACCTGGATTTTATGCGACTTACCTGCTGATAAAAAGGCAATTGGACTCAAGTGAGTGTTTAAAACAAAACTTAGAATAGATGGTAAGATTCAAAAGTACAAAGCATAACTTGTTTTGAAAGGATACACACAACAAGCTAGGATTGACTTCGAAGAAACTTTCTCTCCCATAGCTCGATTTGAAACAGTTCGAATATTCTTAGCCTTGGCAGCTCAACAACAATGGCATGTTTATCAATTTGATGTAAAGTCAGCCTTTCTTAATGACTATCTTAATGGGGAGGTTTATGTTGTATAACCCGAAGGATTCGCAAAAAAAGGGAAAGAAGAGCAAGTTTATAAGTTGAAGAAAGCCCTTTATGGGCTTAAACAGGCACCGCGAACATGGTATAGTCGTATTGATTAGCACTTCTTGATGAATGGTTTTGAGAGGAGTAAAAGGGAGCCTACCTTATATTTGAAAAAGTTAGACGGTGGAGCTTTTATGATGGTTTGCTTGTACGTAGATGACATGATTTATACAGGATCAACAAAAACTATTGTTGATGAGTTCAAGTATCAGATGATGAACAAATTTGAGATGACTGACTTGGGTTCATTACGATACTTTCTTGGTCTTGAAGTAAAGCAAGAAGCTGATGATATCTTTCTGTCTCAGGAGCTCTGCGCCAAAGAATTGCTTCGAAAGTTTGGTATGTTATATTGTACACAAGTTAGTACTCCTTTAAATGTTAATGATAAATTTGTTAGCAGAGATGGCGGAGGAGCAGCTAATCCTACCTCCTATAGAAGCCTTGTTAGCGGGTTAATTTACTTAATACATACAAGGCCTGACATTGCCTTCTCAGTTAATACCATCTCTAGCTAGGTTCATGGAGAAGCCATCACAAGTACATTTTGGTGTTGCAAAACGGATTTTACGATATGTTGTTGGTACAATAAGTTATGGGATTTGGTATTCTACCAACATTAATGTACAATGTGATGGAAAATTATATGGTTACTCGGATTCTGATTTTACGAGTTGTGTTGATAATCGAAGAAGTGTGTCAGCTCATGTTTTCACTTTAGGATCGGGAGCTATTTCATGGAGCTTCAAAAAACAACCTATAACAGCTCTTTTGAGCACTGAAGCAGAGTACATAGTGGTGGCTTTTGTAGCATGTCAGGCTACTTAGTTGAGAGGTATTCTGTATGACTTACAACAACAACAACAAAAGGCAACAACTGTTATTTCCTTCGACAACAAATCAACTATTTTCATGAATAAAAATCCAACATTACATAGTAACGAAACACATAGATACGCGACTGCATTTTGTTAGAGATTTGGTGACTAGAAGAGTTGTCAATGTCCAATACCGTAGAACTTGGAGTTTGTAATTTCGAATCAAGGCAGAGTGTTGAATTGTGATTATGAAACAGTCAACAAGTTGTCCTACTCTTTAAGAACTGTTACTTACTACTTTATTGGTCAATAATCGCTGCTGTCTTTATAGTCATCAATGATTCCTTTTTTTTCTTTATGTTTATGCCTATTTAAAAAGCTTCTCTTTTTTAATAAAACGTGTGGTATTACACCAGTAGTCTTCTCTGATTCTTTCATTTATTGTCTAATTATCAACAGTGACTGCCAACCTCAATTTAGACTGCTTCCAGTAGGAGACTGATATTTAGGAAGGAGCAGGAGCTCCATCTGTGATACAACTGCTCTAAAGATCCATAGAAATGCTTTTTTGCTATAAGTTTGAACTACTCGTTTTCTGCGTCTTTTTTTTTTTTTACGAGTTAGGGAAATTTACTCTCTCAATCATATAATGTACTCCAATTCTTCAGCTTAGCACTTCCATATTAGTGTAGAACAGGAACCTGAATTTAGGTCTCTTTCAAGCATATTCTAGCATTTTTAAACAGCAAAACTCCAAGTAACTTGCTCAAAACAACATAAGCAATGCCATGCAAGAAAACTTTTGTTGCTTTGTGCCCAAATCAAAGCCAACTAGGGTTTGAGCACATATTATTGTACAATTGTGGTTTGCCACGGATCAGCTCAACTCTTCCCTTCAAACAGCTTCTGGAGAGTGATGACAACATTCTCGTCCAACTGAAAGGCCTTACTGAGAACTTCAGGTTTGACAGGAGGATTGGACCCAAAGACAGCATTTGCGACTGTAATGACACCAGGATTTTGGCTGCTCAAACCAACAATAGCAACTGCACTGGTCTCAGCAATATTCACCTGGAAGTGAATGAGTCCAATTGGAAACACAAACACATCTCCTGCTTTCAGGACTTTGGATATAAAGCGATTATCTGGGTTGGATGTGACAAAACCAACAAAGAGTTCGCCCTCCATGACTAGTAGGATTTCTGTGCCACGAGGGTGTGTGTGGGGAGGGTTTAACCCACCATTTGGTGCATAATCTATACGAGCCAGAGATATGCCAAGAGTGTTTAGACCTGGTATTTGATCCACGTTTAGCAGAGTCACATTTAATCCAACATTGTTCTCAGTGTTTCTTGGAACGTTGAGCCCTGAAAAGAAGAAATCTTCTGCCTTCACGAGCTTTGGATCCTTGCAGAACTTCCCATTCACAAATACTGCATGAAATATATGTTTCATGATAAGTAACCGTGACAAAGAATGGTATAACAATGGCAGTTACTTTATATATAATATAGTAGGGTTTAAAACAAATGCATGCTACTAGGGAAAAGGAACATAATATGTAGCTAGCAAAGTACTATCGGACTCCTTAATGGCTACACAGTAGTCCTGAAGGGGACTGGGGTCATAGGCATTGATCAGCGAAGAAGCCAAAGTCAAGAGGATTGCTACAGCAACGAAATGAACACTTCTCATGTTTTTGCTTTGCTCTAAAACATGAGAGCTTGCTTAGTTGTTATTGGTTGAGGGATGAGAAATCTATTATGGGACAGAATATTTATAGATGATGCATGCCTTGGAGTATTATTCTCTGTCGTAATTCCTCCACCAAACATACTGAAAAGCGATATAAAATTTATCAACTAAATCAGTTACTTTTTTTATACAAGTTAGTTCCTTGGCCTCCTCATATTTATATTGCATAGAGATCTAAAGTAATAAACAATGGGTTTAATATAATGGACTTCATCGTTTCTAACCAGAAGCTGCCATACGTAGAATGATGATGACACATACCAAATACTGATCAATTGAATTCTTAATAGATTGCTGAAAACTTCTCAAAACCCAAGATGCAATGCAATTTCATTTGGAAACTGAAGAATTTGTGATCTCTTCTCCAAAATGATCCGCAAGCTATGCATCGTTCTTACACTTGCTAGCTTTGGCTTTACAAGAAGGTTAATTATGCACTCATCTTTATTCAAATAGGTTTTACAAGAAGGTTAATTCCGCCCTCATCTTTATCAACAAGCTGTATATACTCTTCATTCTGGTCGTAGCTTATTACAACTAATCAATTTTAATTATAAAAAAGTACCATAGAGATATCACTGACATGTATGATAGTTTTTCTGTTTCCTTGCATGTCCTTGTCTCGAGTTCCACAGTTTTTTCTGTTCCTGTTAGAATGTCGTTTTTTGTTAGTTACGTAATGGCTTGACTAACGACAGTTAATTTCACGCAGCAGCAATACACAGGTCTCTCCTTAGATTGGAGATTGGATTTTTGTAAGATTAAGCTGGAAGTGGACTCAGATGGAGGTGCACCAGCTCTTATCTTCTGTATCCTCACGCTCTCAATCGGGCATCCCTCTCGTCATGAGTATACGGGAGCTCCTCAACCGAAACTGGTCTGTTGTTTATCGCCATATCTTCCAAAAGAGCAACAGATGTGCGGATTAGCTCGCCGACCCGATAGGTCAGGACGACATTGGAATCACTTATTTTGATGTATCACCTTTAAAGTGTCACAGACTCTTCATAGAGGATATGTCGGGATCAGTTTTTCCCTACTCATTTAGCTTCAAGTATTGTCTTTTCCCTTTATGAAAAAAAAAAATCATGCAGCAAGATTAGAATGGACGAGAAAAGAAGGTTACTAGCTCCAATTAGGTAACGACAGTTCGTACAAGATTAGATTGAAGGGAGAAGATTATTGGCTACATTAAGGTAACCATGAAGCAAAGGAGAAGGTTGCTGGCTACAATTAGGTAATCACAGTTCGTACAAGATTAAAAAGAAGGAAAGGAGAAGATTACTGGCTACAATTAGGTAACCTTGTGGTTCAAGCATCGTCAAATCAGTAATAATGTGGCTTTCTTTTCCTTTTGTGATTTGACAGAACAAAAATTAGGTGAACTTATATTCTAGCAAGTAGGTAAAGGGATGTTGCATGTGCATGATCTTAACTCTTCAATATTTTCTTCTTTTCGACTGTTTCCAACAGTGCACTAGTAAAATTTTATATGTTTCAAAGATCTACGATTATGGCCCCCCTATATATTAAATTGAAACATAAATTTTAATACTTCATTAAATATTTATATTAGAAGGTATTATTGTTTATTGTTGTAATTCTAATCTGTATGGTATTGTTGTTTTTATTTAGATTTATTATTATATTTCAATTTAGAAAAAAATTAGTTTTAAAATATCCACAAAGCCAGGCAAACAAAGGAAAGACAAAAACAACTATAATTAATCAATAGATGTATAAATAATAAATGTTAAAGTATTTATTCTATAACCAAAAATTAAGCAATGACTGGATAAATTTTATCTTAAACTATAATGTTTAGTTACTACAACAAATAAGCTTTTGGCCTACGATTTGAAAATCATAGCTAAAGGTCAATCTTTGGCCAAATTCCAAATCGTGGTAAAAAAAAAGTAATTAAAGGTCAATGTTTTGTGACGATTTTAAAAATCGTCACCAAAAGCTTTGGCGATAATTTTCAAAATTGTAGCTAAAGAATACAACAAAGTCACCTATTGAATAAGCTTTTTTTAGCAATGATTTGAAAATCATAGCTAAAGTCAAATTTTTAGCTACATTTTTCATAATCGTAGCTAAAAGTCTTTTATAACAATGCCAAAAACTTATTGTAAACTTTTTAAGTGAGTATACGTTATCTCAAACAAATAACACAATATTGTAAAGAGTATTGTCTTATAAGGATTGTGTTTATTAATTATAAAAAGTAATCTACCTGAAAAAAATTGAATAATAAAAAGAAGTAATTGAATAAAAATATTTTTAAAATAATTTAAAAAAATGTCATATTAAACAAATCTATTACTTCAGGTTTCACCAAGATTAATCTCACTTGACTCATCTAGTATAATCAATTAACGACTACTCCTTGTGATAACTATGAAATACTTACAAAATTCATTAAGCTAAGAAATTCATAATAGTACATACAATTTCAGAAATATCTCTATCTTATGACAATAATATGATATTTCAGTTATTTATTTTTGGTCTAGAATTGAATAATAATTCATGTAATTCTTGATCAGGCAAGCACAAACATTAGTCATAAAATGAAATAATACAAATAAAATTGGAATAAAACATCAATCTAATTAAAATTAGGCAAGTTCAACTATTCATAACTCAAATACATTATAGTCCTAAAATGTAAAAAATCAAAATAATAAATAATAAATTAAACATGGCTTAAGTCATGATTTAAGAGAGAAAGCAAAACTAGGAATTGAAGTATAACATCAAAAAAATGATAATAAATTAAATATGTTTTAAATAGCACTTTTGGCTACATTTTTCTAAATTGTAGCTCCAAGTTGCACTTTTGGCTATGCTTTTCAAAATCGTAGCTAAAAATCTCAGATCCTATAATTTCAATTAAAAACATTTAATGTTTCTTTTTTGTTGGTAGGATTCATACTAGGTGTTGTTGGTGGTGGTGGTGGTAGTGGTGCTTCTTTTTGTAGCTACAAATATATTTTCATAGCCAAATGTCTTTAGCTAGAAAATTATTTTTGTAACTAATGTAGAAGCCCAAACATAAGGAAAATTTAACACTTTTCATTCTTATGTACAATTAATTCTTGTAAACTTGCAGCTAGAAATTTGTCAAAAATAACTCTTCATTCATCATATTCAAGTATTATAAATTTATTAACTTTCACTTGATCATTTTGTGACTGAATATTATATTCATAAAAATCAATTTTAATAGTATTCATAATGATTTTAAGTCTAAAAATAAATTTATCTAACAACTCAAAATTAATTAATATTAGATAGATTTATATTTATATTTTTCTCTTTTAAAATATATAATTTGACAATTTTAAATGATGTCACAAAATTTTCAAATAGGATTAATATGAAATTTCTAATTTTTCATTATATTCAAAGCATGAGGACAATTGAATTTTTGGTGCATTTAGATTTGACAAGGCTATCTTTTTTCAGGTCAACCTTTGGTGACAATTTTGCAAAATGTTGCCAAAGGATCAACCTTTGGCAGGATCACCCTTAGGCAATGATTTTTAAAATCGTAGCCAAAGGGTCAACCTTTGGCGATGACTATGAAAATCATCACCAAAGGGTTAACTTGTAATGACGATTTTCAAAATATCGCCATTTGGCTATATTTTTGCCAAATCATAGCCTATTGTATTAAAACTCCTTTCTTCGGCTTTGTTATTTTGACTACAAAAATATTTTCGTAGCCTATTAGCTATGAAAATGACTTTGTTTTGTTCACTAAAAATGACATCATTTTTGTCATATTGAGAACCTAATTACGAAGCAACCAACAATTTTGTCTGCATCATTCGATGTCATCATCCTTGTGTTCCAATAGGTGCGCCATTGGTCCATCCATGTCTCCAATGTTCATCCATCTTCATCTTCATCTACATGATGGTTCTTCTTCTCCAAGTAATTTGTCCAGCTTATTACTTGATCTTATTCTTGGACAGCGGGATTTTGTGTTTGTTTGGTACCCTTTTGGATGACCATGAGTTACATTGCCTAATTTCAATGTTGAGGCATTATTCTCCATAAGATTGTTCTACTTTATTGTCAACATATAGGAAATTCTACCTCTCCCATTTGATTTCTTGATGTTCCACATTTGAAGTTTATGAAGGTAGTTTCTTAAGTTGCAATGGTTTGATTACTTTAGCTTTTATAGCCTTCAATTTTCCAAATTCATCCAACTTGTTGAGTAGTTCTTTTCCTTCATCAGTGAGGAGTGTTTGGAGCAACAACTTTTCTTTTTTCTTGCTTCACGCATTTATCATCTTCCTTCTTGTTACTGTAGCGCTTGTTTTAACAGAGGCTGTCTTAACCTTTTTTTGGCGTTGAGCACAAACTCCTCTTCATTTATGGATATGGCAATTTTCTGTCTCTCCTTTCGGTGTCATCCCTGTTGCCTTAATATCTTCCATAGTTAACATCTTTCTTCTCCTCCTCCTCAAAGAAACCATCTTTGATCGATGGAAAAGAAGTTTAATGATGAGTAGTAGGTGTTGTATATATAGACATAGGTCATTCGAATCAGTAAGAATTTTTGAAGGGAAATGGAATTATAAATCCTTATATAACACTATTAAAACAATAAGAATCTCCTAAAATATATGGCAACAAAATTATAAATCTTAACACAATACTATGACAAGTGAAATTTTCTATAGATGGAATTATAAATCCTAATATAACGCTAAGGCTATTTTTAGTTAGAGGTTTTATAATGGAATGGAATGGAATGCAATATTATTACATTATTTTAGAAGTTTTATAATGGAATAGAATGGGATGGTATGGAAGGGGAGGTTTCATATTACATCTCATTCTATCCTAAATAATAAAAATAGAAAACCTCCAATTTGGAAGGGGGTGGAATGTAAAATAATACACTATATTACGTTATAAATTGTTCATCTAATTCACATTTCACTATATTACATCATGAATTCTTCCATCCTTCCCAAACAATAATTTTTAATATTACATCTATTTACGTTTCATTCTATTATAAATCATTTCATTCTATTTTATTCTATTAAAAACTTTACTTTTAACCAAACATAGCCTAAATTGGGAAGGATTATCGTGACCTCAAATACGCATATTAGATAATTCCCTAATTTACAAATAGTAGTATCTCTAGGCAACCTTAAAGTGATTTGGCTTGCTTCCATACATTTAGCCACTTTTATCTCAACACTATTATACGCATCTTAAAACCTTTTCCTCCCTGTTCATAAGATTGGTCCACTTGGATAACTGAAAGGGCCACTTGATATATATCATTTGTTGTTTTCTTTTTTAATTATTTCCTTTTCTCTCACACATGTATGATAGAAATATGTTTATGTACATGTCTTTGTCTTTACTTCTATAGTTTTTCTGTTTTTGTTAAAATGTCGTTTTTAGGTGGTTACATAACGGCTTCATTAATGACAGTTCATTTCATGCAGTAAGATTAGAATGGATGAAAAGAGAAGGATATTAGCTACAATTAGTCAATTTTGTTGTTCAAGCATCGTCTAATGAATAATAGTTAAAAGTATTCTTTTTCATTTAAAAAATGTTACTTTTCACATGTACCAACTTTCAGTCAATTAAAGACTCAACCATTATTTTTCATATTTCTTAAAGAGCAGAAGTCCTCCGATAGTGGTAGCAACAAGAGGCAATCCCTTGCACTTTGTTTTGAAGAATTTGCTTGATTCCGGTGAGCTCTTCTTTCCCTCCCTTCCTCCACTCCTGCCTCACCACTCTTTCTCCCACCCGCTCCCCCTTCGGCTCACCCACTGAATTGGTGTGCATGGCCGTGCATTGGAGTCTCACGACAGTGATTTAATTTTGTAGGTGTGCACGAGGGTGAGTTTTTTGTTACACGCCCATAACTCTTGCACAACTATGAGTTTATGTTGCATGACTGAAACTTAATTTATTTAATGGGGGTTAATGAATTTTAGGATGAAAAGTGTTGAGGAGTACTAGAATATGATAACTGGTATGGTTTCACTGAACATGCTTTGGTATTTCGGCTATATCTTGATCTGTTGATTTCCAAATGAGATGAATTTTGATTTGGAGTAAACTAGATATATAGGGCTAAAGATTTTTTGAAGAAATTGAATTGTAATTCAGTCTTTAAGACTTTCAATTTCTAGATAGAAGTTGAGTAAAGTGTACTATTTCAGAATAAGAATAGTCAAAAAATATTTGGAGAATAACTTTCAAAATACTGAACCAAATTGAATTATTTTGGTGTCATTAGAAACTTAAGACATTAGAGAACAATTTTCTAATAGGAAGTGTTGTCTAATTATGTAGCACGCCACCCTCTCGAGACACATACTCGACATCCTGAGTGATGTCCGAGTGCGAATCCCGCAAGGGTGGCATGCTAGAACAATCAACCACTTGAAAACTCAGTAGAAATTTTTTTTATTCTTTTGAAAAACAATATACACATACGCGTATGTAGAAATCAGTAATCAAATTTGGACCCATTTTACGCAAAAATATTTTCAAACACAAAGTTACAGCCAGTACACAACTCATCAAAATTTCGCTAGTCACTTAGGCTTAAATTCAAATACAAAACATTTCCAATTTCAAAAGTTATTACATACCGAACTATTCAAACACATATGATACAAAAATTTGCGGAATATACAATTTAGCATAAAAAAAATACAATGCAGATGTGAACTGATCCCGACTTCTATCCCTGACTTGCATGTAGGAGGTATACTCCCATTTGCCTAACGAGGTATTCTTCTAATCCTGAAAAATATTTGTAAATTTTGGGTGAGTTTTGCGAACTCAATGAGTGACCATCATCGATGGCTCACCAGTCGCATAACACATAACTCACATTCACATCATTTTACATTTCACATTTAATACAATTTAATCATTCACATTATGCATATCTAATGTACATAAGATTCACTTTCTATTTGTTACTTTGTTATTACTGAGTGCCTAAGTTGTCTCGTATCTATTAGAAACCGAGCTCATTACTAATTGTCCCTTATCCGCTTGGGGGATACAAGACTCATTTTACATAGTGAGCCTTACGCTCCTAATCGCTTTTAAGCTCAAGGCTCTTTTTAACTTGTTGAGCTTTAAACTCTGATCGGTGGCTATTATGGTCATAACTGTCATTATACTTCATGCATTCATGTAATGAAATGAATCACAATATTCAGTCGATTGAAAATGCTCAGTAACACACAATCATATTCACTATCACATCTCATTCATATTGTCATCGGACCTTAGTCCAGCATTCAACACTTAAGTCAAGAAAACACTTATTCCGTCCAATTCACATTCAATGAGCACTTCAACATTTCATTCATACATCACATTCATCGGAACTCATGTTTGAAAACTAACGCAATCAATCACATTCATATAGTCATTCAGTAGTCAACTAATACAAAAATTTAAAACAAAACAAACAATGAAATGAGAACATCTAGGTCTATTCACAGTACGCTCCATATTAGTATTAACATTAGCTTTCATGATCTGGAAACATCTGAATGCGGACGTTTATCCTACAAATCAAAATTATGCAATACACACATTGCACACACACATTAATAACTTTGCAC
>JANITW010000234.1:9129934-9142562 GCA_027564335.1 Erythroxylum williamsii | reverse complement strand
ACACATCTGGATTAGGACTTTTCAATGAATTATTGAATGCATTTAATTCTCTTGATCTTAATGTTTATAATGTAAGGAGTCAAGGTTATGACCATAGTTCTAATATGAAGGGAAAATACTAAGAGGTTCAAAAGCGATTACTTGAAATAAATCCAAAAGCATTATATATGCCATGTGCTTGTCATAATTCTTCCTCTTAGTGATATGTCACATTCTTGTGTTAAAACTGTTTCAATTTTTGGAGCTGTGCAATGTAGATATGCATTATTTTCAAGTTCTTCTAAAAGGTAGAAGGTTTTGTTTGATAATGTTTTAGGCTTAACTATAAAATTATTGTCCAACACTCGTTGAGAGAGTCGAATAAAAAGTGTTAAAGCTATTAAATTTTAAGTTCCTCAAATAAGATTGACTTTGATGGAATTATCTAGATTTTGTGATGATGTCAAGTCAAAGAGTGCAGCAGAAAGCTTGGTTAATGTACTTGGGAGTTTGAGTTTTTACTTGGTATAGTTATTTGATATGATATTTTATTTGCTATTAATATGGTGAGTAAAAAGTTGCAATCTAAATCTATGTGCATTAATACTATCGTAAAGCAATTAGAAGGTGTTATGATATTTTTTGAGAAACATAGAGATGAAGAGTTTAGCTCTAGTATGAACGCTTGAAATGAATATAAAGCCTACATTTCTAACTAGAGGTTGTATTACTAGGAAAAGACAATTTGATGAAATTAACCATAATGGAGAAATACAATCAGCTGGGGATTCTTTCAGAGTTAACTATTTTTCTAGTTATTGTGGATATGGCAATTACTTCGTTAAAGAATATATTTGAACAATTAACGACATTTGATAATATTTTGGGATTCTTAATTTATTAAAAAAAATTTGAGGTCATTGGATGATAACGAATTAAGATAATGTTGTACTAATTTTACGATGACTTTTTCTCTTAATAATGTGTCTGATGTAGATTTGGATGATCATTTTTTTGAATTAAAAGTATTGCAAATGACTTTGTCAAATTAGTTAATGTCATCAGTTGAAATTATAATTTGTTAAAGCTATAGATTGTTATCCAAATGTTTCAATTACTTATCGAATTCTGTTGAATATATCTGTGACTGTAACATCAATTGAGAGAAGTTTTTCAAAGTTAAAATTATTGAAAACCTACTTGAGGTCATCAATGTCATAATAAAGGTTGAATGGTTTAGCTATGTTATGTATAGAGAAGGATATGTTGGACAATATTGATCTTGATAATATTATTAATGATTTTACATCTAGAAATGCATGAAGAAATTGTTTTTCATAAATCATGATCCTCTATGTATTTGTTAGCATAATGTTCTTAGTGTTTTGCAATCTAATATTGTTGTTTGATTGTTACTATTACTATTTTGTTGTTACTGTTACTATTTTTAGTTATTTTATTGTTAATGATATTTGTAAGATATTATTAGTTGATATTATGATCACTTAATATTTGGTTGAGCATACAGACTTATAAATTGAGTCATTTATGTTTCATACAAACATGTAAACTTAAGTATATCGTCAATTTATTGGGGCCTTTTTTTATGTCGCCCAGGGCCTATAAAACGATAGGAACCACCCTGACAGTATTTGTACTGAGAATTTTATCATACATATCAGGAAACACCTATGGGTTGATTATGTAATGTATGCAGATAAAATCTCCATACAAAAGTGATCAAAGTACACACCACTCACTCTTGTGATACTAACACCTATAGGTGAATAGATTACTCAAGCAATGGCTTTCTTTACTTAAAGCTTTTATGTACATCTCAAAATCTTATATAAGGTCAACACTTGTGGGCAGAATAAGCAAACATAAGACCAAAGACATCCCTAAACTTGTAAGCAAAACAAATCAAATACTAACATTAAAAGGCCACTGTGATGACTACATTCTCATTAGTACTCAAAAATTCATAAACACAAGGGATGCATCTTTATGTTATCCTCACATTCTATATAGACATATAATATGTGCAATGCACTATCAATAAATGTAAAATTCATATGCACATTCTCATTATCACATACGAGTGTTGAAAGCATCATCAATCAACTGTAACTGAGATTATAAACAATATAATTCTCAATAAAAATGAGCATCACATAATACCAAACACCAAATACACTATATGAGATACATTTTATGTAACTCATGTATTTTAGGTTCGAAGCATAAAATTTGCTCAAAAATGGCTTTAGAAACTTTAATTTCCCTTTTCTGGAGTTAAACTTTACTTATTATCATTGTAATACATTCACAAAAATTAAAAACTCACTTTATGATTTTACTAAACCTAGAAATTGACCCTAAATGACTCGAGATACCATTATAGAAATTCTAAAATTTTTGAGTTAGCGCTGACATCAGCGGATGATGTTAGAGTGCACGCGTCCGAATGAGGGACCTACATGGTGCATGGGGCACACGCGCATCCACCCACCTACATCCTCTGACGTGTACGTCTCACGCGCAACATGTGACAACACCCCAATCATCCATACGTGCCTGGCATTTTCTCTCTCCTCTCCTGAAACAAACGATTTTTGGCAAGTTTTAAATCAATTTTGTAACACCTCATTTTAGGAGTTAGAAAATTTAGAAATTTTCAGTACATCATATGCTTTGCATAATTGAGTATTCGTTGATATGTGCATATGAATTTTAACATATACAAATAATTATACCTGCATTAATGACCTTTTTTAGGTATAATTGTTTTCTAAATGTGATTAAAATATGAATTGTGGATCATTTGCGTTAAAAATTTATTTGGAGACTATTAGTATTTTTTCAAAATTTTTGGTGAATTTTAGGAAATTTCTGAAAATTTGGGGTATTTTTGGATTAGAAAAAATAAGAGACAAATAGACCAATGAAATTATGACATTTGGTAGCCTTGCATGTTGACACATGGCACACATGCAAGGAACACACTTAGTTAAATGTATTTTCTTGGAAAAAAGAAGAAAATTTTCAGTTGTTCTTCATCGAAAGCATGCAACACTAAACTTTTCTTTCCTTGTTCTATGTTCATCACCAAAAGATCTACTTTTGGTTCTCACATCAATGATATACCTTGCAAAATAAACATTTCAGTCCAGCTATTGTTTTGTTTCTTTTTATTCTTGCTTTTCCCTATTTACCGAAAGCTCTTATTCGCTCTCATTGTTGGAAAATTTTGCTAAAATCAAGCTAGTGAGCTTTCAATTTTATGGTTATTGTACATGAATTTGGATGATGTTTTAGTGTTAGAAGTGAAATTAAATCTAGATATAGTGCAGAAGATATGAAAATGCAGTAGTGAGAGAAAACATAATAGAAAATGTAGTAGTGAGAAAGCAGAACATGATGAAATACGTAAATGATTTATGTTTTGATGTTTGTGTTTCATCTTCAATTTTAAGTTGTATGAGAGTAAGATGGGCTAGAATGGGAGTAGAAATGCAAAGAATATAAGTTATAAATGGTGTAGGAACCGTGAAATAAGGAAAGAGAGAGTACAAAAAATGTGACAAAAGTTGAAGATGATGAATAGTAGTAAAAATTTTCTGATTTTTGTATTTGTAGCTAATCTTGCATTTTGAGTTGTTTTAGCATAAGATAAGTTGCATGGGTGTGAAAATGAAGGAGTAAATGTAAGGGTATAAGTTTGTGATGAGGGATTAAGTAGAAGAGAGAAATAAAAAGAAGAAAACTGGTTCGGTGATGAAGGAGGAAACTTGCATTTTTAGAGAGAGAAGAGAAGACTAGTTGCACCAAAACCGAACTGTATTGACTCTTTTAGCTACAAATTTGTCATCTAACTTCTAAATGACTTGATAATTAAACCAATAGACTCCTAAGACATTTTTCTTTCTCTCCATAAAAATTTAGAGCCATCTGAATTGATTTGAAAGAGATTGATTGGATAAAAGTGAGGCAATGTGCTAGAATGTCATGATCTGGAGAATTTTCACTGAACATGCTTCGGTACTGTGATTATATCTTGATCTGTAGAGTTTCAAATGAGTTGATTCTTGATTCAGATTTAACTTGAGGCATATTTCTACAACTTTTTTGAAGAAGTAGAATTTTAATTCTATCTTTAAGACCTTCAAAATTGGCATGAAATTGAGTCTTAGCTTAGGTTCTAGCACTACCAAGGACAGAAATCAGGTCCTGTGATTATTAAATAAACTGTATTGATGTAAGCTGAATTAGATTGAGGTGTCTTCACCAAAGTTGTATCTTATTCTCTTAGCTTTAAATTGGTATAAAGTTTGTAACTTTTGGATATTGGAATTAAGATTTATAAGATGTACAACTTGGAGACATGATTATGCATTAGCTAAAATTTCAAATGTACACAGTCTGTGATATTTTCAGTATAACTCATTGAATATTTAACCACATTGGATGAACTTGGTATCATTGGAAACCTAAGAAAAAGAGGGAAAACTTTCTAGAAAGAAGTATCACCTAATTACCTCAACTTCCTGATGAGAAAAATTGGGTAAAGTGGACCCGAAGGTGGATTGTGAGATAAATCTGGATTAAGGGATTGAGTTTGATTTCATATGATCGATAATGTGATAAGATTAAGGATAAGAAACCTGAATTTTTGACTTGAACATGCATCATACATATTTAGTATACATGAATGTGCACAATAGTAATATATGTTTGTATTGAAAGTTTTAGAGGAACCCTTAGAGTGATCGATTCTAGATATTGCCGGGACTTTGAGGTAATAAGCAAACATGGAGCTTTTGTAAGTAATTTAGATGGTCAATTTTGATAGTTTTGCCTTGACTATTTTGTTTGCTATTAATTTGGAACATTGAATGTGTAACACCCCACTCTCGCATGACCCAAACCCGGCATCGACGGTGATATCCGAGTCCGTGCCCTATTGAAGGTGGCGTGCTACATCACTCAGTTAAAACTCAATGTAAAACCTTTTTTTTTAAACGCAAACAAGCACAATGCGGAAGACAATAAACATACAATCATTAATAAGTACATTGGCCACAAGGGTCCTTTTTATAAATACAAAGTTATTTCAGTCTATGGTAATTATGAAGATTCTAGTACTTTGTTTAGGTAAAAGTGGAAACATAGAGATAAAGAAGAAGGTGCATGTAATGTTAGGAGGAGAAACAAAATTAGGATTAAATCTAATATGTGTACTATCATCATGATATATGTGATGCAAAATATTAGTATTAAAAGGAAAAATATAAGGTAAAATAAGATAAGAGAAATCAAAAAGAGCAGGAGATGGATTAGAAGAAGAAGAATCAAAAATTAAAAATTTATATGATGAAAAAGTGGAACAAGGAAAGATGGTCTCATAAAGAACATCACAATAAACAAAAACAAAATGAGATTATAGATCATATAGTCGATAGCCTTTTAGGGAGATATTCAATAAATACACAAGGTTTAGAGGGGAATTTTTCTTTTTGTTATGAACAAGGGAAGATATAAAACATAAAGAAGAAAAAACTCGTAGGTGATCATATTTTGGTGGTTTGTGAAACAAAGGCTTATAAGGACTAATATTATTAAGTTTTGGAGTGGGATTATGTTGATGAGATACAATGTTGTAAGATTTGCATATCCCGAATACTTTTTGCATAAAGAAGCTTGAAATAAAAGAGACCTACCAATTACTAAGAAATTCTTGTGTTTATGTCCATTTTTTCCATTTTTTCCACAATAACTACAAAGCAGATCTTGTTTATCTTTCCTCTTAATAGTAGCCATAGCTATAAGATTTGAGAGAGGCTAAGAAATAGACTAAATATATCTAAGAGTTTCCTCTCTTAATGCCAACTTATAAAAGGGATTAAGAGAAAGAAAATACTTTATAATCGTGATTTCTAACCTCAAAGTAGAATAAGATTCATTTAGCCCATATAAGGATTTGAAAAAATCATCCTTGTGTTGAAGATTAACGAAATTTTTAAAGCAATCAACATTATAAGTTCCATAAGAGCAATGAGGTAGAGGTCTAAAGCTTCTTAATTCTTCAAAAAATTCTAAAAGCTCAATCAAATAAGTATCGATCAATTTTATACTTTAAGACAAAGTACGAAGAGAAAGCTAAAGATTAAAGATCTTTGTTTCATTAGGTCGAGAGAATCTTTTCCTAAAGCATCTCAAATTGTTACAGCAGAGTTGATGTAAAAAAACTATAGAAGCAATACTCAGAGCTTTTAACATCAAAAGTTAAGCAACGATGAGATTGTTGCATCTTGTCCATAGAACATAAAAAGGATCATCCTTTGAAGTCTCTTTGATAGATCTATCTATAAACTCAATGTTATTGCTAATTGAGAGTGCCAATAGGAATGAGCTACTCTATATAGCATAATTTGTCAATGATAACCCCAATGACATTGTTAATAAGTTATGAGATTAGAATGGTGAAGAAAATAGGGAGAATGAGGATCTTTTACAGGGGACAATGTTGAGGTTGTGGAAGAAGTAGGTACAGGAGAATTGAACAAATCCATTATTGAAGAAGGGAAACTTTGAAGGATTACAAAAAAGAAGATGAATTAAAATAAAAAACCTAGATCACTATTTGGTGCTCTGATACCATATTAGAAATGAAAGAAGAATCTTCTCGTATATTTTACTGAACCACCAAAAGAGTATTTATAGAGTGTATATATGTATATATATACATATATTTATTTAACAATCCAGTTAATACGACATAAAGATAACTAAGTAACTAATTAACCAAATCTCATAACTAACCAAAACTAACAATGTAAATTAGTTACATTAACTATATAATAGGTACCACACAATTTTCTAACTTAGCATTCTTCTCTCCTAGTCAGTAATAGCTCATGTGTCATGATCATGGTGGCTTGAATTATGTCTTCTTATAAACTCATTCAGGATTGTCAAAGTCCTTGGTAATTTAAGACCTAAATGCAAAATTATGCACAACAATATTTCAGAGACATTTAATGAATGTATTTATGAAGTAAGAACAAAGGTCTTAATTAGTATGTTTAAGAACATCAATGATATTGTACATTGTTAATAGATTGATTTAAGTAAAAGAGGAGGTTTGACATTTCTTTAGAATTAGTTACTCTTAAATATGTTTTTATTTCATCATTTTTACATTTTCACTTGATTGTAGGGTGAAAGATCCAAATTTTAAATAACTTTTAGATTTCCATAGTTAGAAAATGGTTTTTTTTTCATGAACTTGAAATCCTTTTCTTTTAAGGTTAGATAATGTATCCTTTTCTTAAGCAATATTATTATGGATACACTATTAATAGATTATTATTGTTACATTGTATTGGATAAAATGAGATTTTAACTCAGTTTTGATAATAATAAATTGTGTTTTACTATTGATATTTTTGTTCTTGGTGATATTAGTAAGTTACTATGAAAGATTAAATACAATATAATTATAAAGTGAGCAAGGGTGTCAATTGAATCTATTGAGTAATAAAAGGATGAATGAGCAAAGTGGAGTATATATATAATTTAAGTGAAGAACCAAGAACAGTGAGGAATCAAATATATTAAGAATTAATCAAATCATTTTAATCCTCTTATAAACTTATCTTGGTCATTTTAATTAATCGTAGGGCTCAATCATTACATAATCATCTGCATAAATACTTTCATAATTGAAAGAAAGTTTATTTTGATATTTAAAAAAAATTTTAATCTTAAAAAAATTTTGGAAACTTTTAAAGTAATTTTAGATCAAATTTTTGTAAAAGGAATATGTTTTGATATTTAAAAGAATTTGAAATTTTTTTAAATATCTTTGGAAATATGTTTTCAAGTACACTAATTGTCCAATATGTGTGTGGTTGACCTGTCTGACACATTGGTAGATTAATATGGTTTAAAAGGTTTTACATACGTTTATTAATGAATTGGTCAATACATTGGGTATATTGGTCAACTGATTTGCAAAATGGTCGATCAATGCTACTATTACTAGTCATTATAATCACTAGTTTTTGCTTTAATAATTATTTTAAGTATAAATACATAATCTATGAGTTATGAGTAGTTGTTTGAGATATTAGAGAGTTTATAAGAACATTGGAAAGCTAAAGAATATATGTTTGTATTACAAAATATAAATCGATCCTTTATTCATTCAGTGTTACTAAGAAAACAAAATTTTAAGTTCTATACTTAACGTAATTGAGTAAATTACTTGTGATGCACTTTATAGGGTTCCTCATAACATTGAACAAGATTTTTAAAGGGTTACACTTCACTCTTATCAAGGCAAGACGATTGTAAAAGTTTCTCTTCACCATGTCAAAGAAGATTATATAGAGCGTTGTTCTTTACCCATTGAAAAAAAATAGCTAGCAAATTTCCGAGTGGAGCCAGACAAATGAATGTAAGTGAAGGATTATTTGGCTAAACTATATTATAAAGTAATTTTTTCGCTCTCTTCTTACTCTCTTTTATTAAAAAATGTACTTTTTTCATTTAGTTTTTGAGTCCTATTTGTACACAAAGTTGTTGAGATAAAATAGTATTTAGATGAAACTAAAGATCCTAAAATTAAGGTTGATAAAATAGGAAATAAATCTAACTAATTTAAATAAGTATCTAATAGTTTATCACTAAAAAATAGAAAATATAAGATATAGAATATATTCGTTATCATCTCTCCTCAAGCTCTCGGGTGCAACAATAGAAAGTTTGTCTTAAAGTCGATAAAAAGTATAAGAGACCAAGACTTTATTCATAACATTAGTAATTTGTTCAATAAAATAAATGTAACATCCCGTCATCGATGGGAAGGATTATCAGCAAATTTAGATGGGGTTGTGTTTCTGTACACAAAAGTGTGCATGCACTTGTGACAATTCCCGGTTTTGGTGTCTTTGGGGAAAATGTGAAATTTTGTGGTTGAAAAATTAACTTGACGTGATTTTTATGAAATCTGCATTTAATTGCAAAGTGGGTACCGATGAGATTTCTGGCACTGTAAGTGATTATTCAATTCACTCTTAAATTAAAGATTTGAGTTAAGACTTTTTGTGTTAGCATGAGCTATGGAAAGTTGGACAGATTCGTGAAAAATGAATCGATTGAATTGGAATTTGCTAAGTATGAAAATGGGTGATTTCTGAAAGTTTTAAATCAAAATTCAGTCCCTAAGGGTCGAAATTTCTAAATTGAATTAGTAAAGTCATAAGAATTGGTATGAGGGTAATTTGGGCAAGATACTTAAGAGTATAAGGCTTAAGGTTTAAGGAAGGGGCAAAAGGGACTTTTCACTTTTGGTTAGGGTATAAAAAGGGAAAATTAGAGTTTGAAAATGGGAAGGAAAGGAGAATGTCGTGGAAGAAGAAGAGAAGGAGAAGAGGAAAGGGATTTTCGACCAAATCTTGGAAAATTGTGGTTTTTGAGAGCCCAAATCAAGTAAGTTTAAGTATATTTCTTCTTTATGAGTAGATTGATTCATGTTTTGAGTGATTTAGCTAAAGATTGGATGCTGAGATGTTGGTTTATAGGGTTTCCGATAGTTGGCTAATCTTTGATGTTGGAGAGTGGATTTGGTTAGGAAATGGGGTGGATATTGGTGGGTGAGTGATGATATAATGTTTAGATGAGTTATATGTTGAATAGATGGGAAAAATTGGATTAAAAGGGGTGAAAATCGAGTTCGGAGATCGATAGCAGACTCGCATGTCGCGGCGTGCGAGCAAAGGCGCATGCCATGGCGAGAGAAAAAGGGGGCACGTCGCGATGAGGGTGAGCGAGCGCCGTGGTGCACATTGCGGCGTAGGCATGCCGCGGCGAGCGTTTGGATTTCACGGCGGCGAGCTCCTTCACGCCGCGGCGAGCTACTGTTCCCAGTTGGTTTTTAAAGTTATGATATTCAAATGAGATAATCTTGGTTTTGTTTTGAACTACAGACAAGGGTCTATACGTTTTTGAAATAGGGGAGTGTTGAAACAAATTGAATAAATTGAGTGTTTATCGAGTTATGATATTTAGGGAAACTTTTGACTGGGAGATTTTGAGATCGCGGGAATGTCACTAAAGTGCATAACGTGTATATTTTTGGAGTGTGAATTGATAATTAGTGTTTGACTTGTGATTGAGGCTTTTGGAAAGTCAGTCCACCGTCATTGCTGAAACTGTCAAGCGTTAGCGTGGAAACCAGGTGAGTGGCCTCGATGGTTCTCAGAGCATTAAATGTTATAATTCAGTAAATTTAAATTCTATAAAGTAGAATGATGAGGCACTATTGAATGTGAACTCTGGATCGAAGGTCCGGAGTATTGAAGTGATAGTATACAGAAATGTTACAAGAATGTGATAGTGTAATCGTATTTATGATGTGAAAATCTGGAATAGATTAGAAATGTTTGTGATATAGAAATGTGATAATAAAGTGATTTAATTCTGACGCATGCCATTCATTTATGAACGCAAAATTTGTTAATGAAAGCTGTGATCAAAGCAGCCATTGACTAGAGCATTCAGCTCAACGTTATAACTGGGCTTCGATAGACTGTGATATACTGTTCAGAGCGAAAAGCTCAATGATTGATGAGTTAGTGCATACCTAGAGGGCTCTCCTACCTCTAAGACGCGTGGGAAGTAGTGCATACCCAGAGGGCTCTCCTACCACTAAAACGCGTTCACTGATTAATGAGACCTAAATGGGACAGTTTCGTCGTTTCAAAAGGGAAGTAGTGCATACCTAGAGGGCTCTCCTACCCCTAAAACGCGTTCACTGATTAATGAGCCCTAAATGGGACAATTTCTTCTTTTCGAAAGGGAATAGTGCATACCCAGAGGGCTCTCCTATTCCTGACGCGTGGGAAGTAGTGCATACCTAGAGGGCTCTCCTACTCCTAAAACGCATTTACTGATTAATGAGCCCTTGAAGCGATAGTTTCAGAGCCTACGGCTCAACGATTAATGTGCCCTTATAGGGACGGTACAGATGTTCACTCATAATACTGATATAAATTGATAATGGGATACAGACTGCATTTATTCTGATGTGTTCGATTGAATGATAGGCAAACTGCCATATACTGGTGTGAGAACAGTTATTGGGTACATCTAATTGTAGAATACCTTACGAATTGTGATACAATTATAGTTGTATAAAATATTAAAGCCGTTAACCTGAGTTGCCACCGATTACAACTTTTAGCTTAACGTGCAAAAATGAGCTTCTAGCTCATGATTGGCCCAGAGCCTTAGGCTCAACGTATAGTAAGCCCTGTACCCAGTATTAGATAAGGGACAGATATTAATGATTCCTTCGATGGGACAGTCTAGGCACTCGGTCACGGCCAAATGATAATACATGATAAGCGAGTGATATTAGTGCTGTATCAAAATGGGATGTGTGATTGTGGATTTCTGGAAAAGTGTAAATGGGAAAATTTTGAGAAAGTGTATTATGAGATAACGTTATAATTATGTGATTTGCAAAACGAGGTCAAATAGACAGTAATATGAGTATAAGTTACATTTTGATTCTGTACTAGAGTGAGCGGACCATCGATGATGGTCACTCATTGAGTTTGCAAAAACTCATCCAAAATTTGCTATTGTTTTTCAGGACTCAGAAGAATACCCCGTTAGGTAACGGGCGTAGAGTGATCGTGGAGTGCCAGATGAGGACGGGATCAGTTGCGTCTGCATTAGAGCGACGACTTTGTTTATGTATTTGGGTATTTATAAGAGGACCCTCGTGGTCATTGTAATTATCGGAATTGTTAGGTAATTGTTTTTCGCAACATATATATATATATAGCTTATTTCCAAAACAAAATTTTTGCACTGTGTTTTGACTGAGTGTTGTATCATCCCATCCTAGTAGGGCGCGGATTCGGATATCACCATCGATGTCGGGTCCGGGTCTTACGTGAGTGGGATGTTACAATAAACGTATTTAACGGAGATACACGATTGATGGTAAGAAAAGTTGGACCAAGATTATCATATCATAAAGTATGTGTAAAACTTGTGAAAGTTAAGAATTCTGAACTAAGAAATGATACTTATTTCACACACTATTTTGAGTACATCAGATTGCTTTATATAGAATTATACAATACAAGATAAGTAAAGGTGATAAGAATAAAAAATAAAGATAGATAACAAGAAATAACAGTAGAATAGAGAAAAATGTCTGCTGAAAAACTACAATCTGTTGAAATATCTGTTATAGTCTGTAGTAAATATCGGCTGCAATCTGCTGAAGTATCTGCTGCAATCTGCAGTAATCTACAAAATATCTGCTTCTTAACAACCCACCTTAAGTCAACGGTGGGTGAGTAATGAGTCGAAGTTTGGAAAGCAACTGATGAAATCGACAAACCCCTAGTGTTGTATCATCCCAATTTGGTCCTTGTTGGACAAAAAACCAATGGTAACATTACCAAGGGAAACTTGTTCACAAACAAAATGGTAATCTAGCTCAATGTGTTTGGTACGGGCATGGAAAAACAATTACGTCCAATGATAATTGTAACATCCCGTTACTAATGGGATGTGTACAGTTCATAGTATTCGTATTTGGCATGTGTATGTATTGCATAATTGG
>JANITW010000234.1:9104763-9114898 GCA_027564335.1 Erythroxylum williamsii | reverse complement strand
AGTTAAATACATAATAAAACAACTGCGCAAGAGATTAGAAAAGATGAGTTTACTAGAAAAACGTTAAGATGAGTTTATGATCATTATAGGAATTATGTGTAAAATAAAAAAATATTAGAGACTAAAAAATAAGCTCATTAATTGATATTTAAATTTATCTAAAAAATCATTTTATAGGCTTTTTTTATAAGCTTTAAATTTGAGCTTCTTAAAAAGTTATATTTTAGTTGTCAAAAAAATAATATCTATAAAAGAAGTATTTTTTTATTTTTCAATCAAATAGTCATTTTTAAGAAAAACTTTTGTGGTTCCAAAATTTCATCCAAACATATATTTTTTTTAAATCATAATATACGTAATCTTTCTTTTGTATTTTTTAAAAATAAATGTTACGGTTTGTTCTAGTTACAAGGTATGGGACTTGAATCTCATATTGATTAAATATAAAGTTGATATGAGATTTATAAAGACTTTGGCTCTCTACCTTCATAGGTTAGCTTTTGGGGTGTGGCTCTCCTAAAGTCCTTATCAATTGGTATCAACGCCGGTTTTGGAGTGGTGGCCTGGGAGCGTCAGCTGTGACCAACAAGAATCTTAGAGTGATGACCCATAGAATGGTGACCTGAAAATGTCAGTCGTGACCAATGAGGACATTGGTTCTTATAGAAGGACGAATGTTACGGTTTGATCTAATTGCAAGATATAAGGCTTAAATCTCATATTGATTAAATACAAAGTTTATGAAATTTATAAAAATTTTGGGTTCTTTATCTTCATAAACTAGCTTTTAGAGTGTGACTCTCCTAAAGTACTTATCAAAAAAGCTATTTCTTTGAGTTAAATTGTAAACTTATGATCAATAAGTGAACAACTTCTAGGAAATAGCGAAAAGGAGAGCACCAAACTTTTGAAGTGGGTAGTGATGCCGAAAGAGAATGGGATCTATCATACAAACCACCTAATTCACCTCTCTCTTCTTTTCCTTCTTATCAGGATAAGATTACACCTTTCTTTCATCGACTTCCTGTGGAATTGTTTCGTCTACGAGCTCTGTCATCATTCTAGTGGTAGCCATGTCAACGTCCAACAATAACATACCTATACATTCTAGTTGGAACTTACACATGTAATTTTACGAGAAAGCAACAAGACTGACTTCTTTTTTACGGTTCAAAGTTTAGTTGGCTTACAAACTAAAAGAAAGGTGAATATTTATAACTTTTTCTAACAATTAAAACAAAATTAAACTATTTTAAACTTATAAAGTTCATTTGAAAGTGAAAGGTAAAGAAGGTGAGTTGGAGAGAGTGCCAAATTATGTAGGTATACGCGAGAAGGATCACAAAATAGGGACCGGAGCCATTTTCCACACACGTGTTGTTGGACACTACGTAGGTTTGATGTTGAATAGCAAAGATCAAATTCCAAATGTTCGTACCATTGAAGTGCAAGTTCGTATAGTTACGCAAAGAACCAATTTGTGGAAAATACGAGTGGTAATATTCCCAATGACTTGTGGCTATGGCTTGTGGCTATGGTTCTAACAACCTAAATTATAGGAAGAACCTTTGGACAAATCTGTCAAATCTTAACCTTCGATCGATAGAAAATCTGCCTTGGATTATTACGAGTGACTTCAATGCTATTTTATTTCTGCATGAGACAGATCTTATAAGTCCCTCAGCCCCAAAGAGAATCAGTAACTTTAGGCAATGCGTAGAAGGAAATGCACTGTATGATCTTAATTTCAATGGTTCATGTTTTACTTTGAACAACAAACAAAGTAGAAATTTCTATATTGCCAAGAAGTTAGATAGAACTCTCGTTAATTCAACATGGAGCTCTAGTTTCCCAAGATCATATAGTGTTATACATTACTTGAACATTTCATATCAATCTCCAGTAGAAGTTAGATTTTTATCATCCATTCAGAAAAGAGCTTCTCCATTTAAGTTCTCTAATTTTCTTTCCTCCAACCCAATTTTCTCCAATCAGTTGAGGAAGCTTGGTCCTCTCAAATTCAGGGTTCTTCTATGTTTTGTCTAGTATCTAAACTCAAGCTAGTCAAAAAAGACCTCAAAGCTCTTAATTCTAGCCAAATTGGAGATGTAAATGTTAGAGTTAATTGTCAAGTAAATCTTAATAACATTCAGAATCAATTGAGACTTTTGCCTAAATCTACTATGTTGCTTGCTAGGGAATCAGAGGCCATTAATGAATTAATTAGAGTTTTAGAAAATCAAGAGTCTTTCTTTAAACAGGCTTCCAAGATTAAATGGTTGAAGGAAGGGGATCAAAACACCAAATTTTTTCATAACTCACTCATTGCTAACAGAAATAGAAGCAGCATCCATTCTATAGAAGTGGGTAATGGGAGAAGGATTGTAGGTCATGAAGAGTTACAAGATCAATTTTTTGAATTCTTTCTAGGTTCTATTAGGAGCAAAAAGTCTATTCAATCTTTTAAGGACTTCGTGGAAAATCTTTTTTCTCATTCTTTACCTGAAAATCTTTATAACTCTCTTTTAGTTGAAGTTTCAGCTCTAGAGATTAGAGAGATTTTCAATTTCTTCAATCCAAATAAGGCTCCTGGCCCAGATGGGTTTAATGGGTTTTTCTTTAAATAAACCTAGCATATTATTGGGGAGGAAATCACTAGAATCATCCAAGATTTTTTTTAACATGGAAATCTTTTCAAAAAGCTTAATTTGACCTTTATTACACTAATTCCAAAAAAAAGCCAACTGTTCCACAGTGTTAGATTATAGGCCTATTTCTTGTTACAACATGTTTTACAAGGTGATACCAAAATTTATTGCAAATAGGATTAGAGAAATTCTTCCTCTCATTGTAAGTCCTATTCAAAGTGTGTTCATTAAGAATCTTAGAATTAGGGATAACATCTTGTTGGCTCAAGAAATTTTCAAGAATTATCACCTTTCTAATAATCAGAAGAGATGTGTTTTCAAAATTGACCTCCAAAAAGTTTATGATTCTATTCAATGGGATTTTCTCATTAATACTTTAGAAGCTATAGACCTGTCTCCAAAATTCATTAATTAGATCCAAGAGTGCTTTTCCTCCCCTTCTTAGTCTATTCTGATCAATGGTTCACCATCCAAATTTTTTAAAGGAAAGTCAGGACTGAGACAAGGAGATCCTTTATCTCCTTTCCTTTTTATTATCTGTGTGGAAGTATTTTCTAGGAGCTTGAATGATTGTATAGTCAGAAGTCCTTCTTTCAAACACCACTGGACCCTTAAATTCACTCATCTTTTGTTTGCTAACGACCTACTGTTGTTTTGTCATGTTGATATAGGTTCAACTCAATCTATTTGTTGACTCTCACATCAATCCATCCTCAATTGATTTAACCATACAACCTCACACAATAACGTTTTTCCTATTCTACTGTCCACTACTGTTCACAACATTTGGACTGAAAGAAACTCAAGAACCTTCAAAGATACAGCTATGGATGTGGAGAGCTTACACTCCAGAGTAATCTTTTAAGTAAGTTCTGGAGCATCTCAGTCTAAAAACATTGGTAAGTTAATTAGAGGTAAAAATTATACACTAACACTGTTTTGTAGATTCTCTATTTCAGATATGGTATCAACACATATACTCCTCAAATGGGAAAAAGAGAGGATGAAAACAACAGGCAATTCTACTACATTTCAGGAAGCATGGAGCTTTGACAGAAAATAGTTTTGATGTCGCAGGTGTACAACTCCACTTTGATCAGAAGCTTAATACTTAGAGAATCATTTCCTATGGAATCTCTTTCGGGAATGGGATATACGATGAAGGCAACCTTGACAGTTTTATATTGAACATTCAATCTTCTTTTACCAAATCTGACCACGGTTTTTTACTTGGGTTTTGTATATGAGTATTGAAATGTTGTGTTACTGAAATGTTTGTGACTGGTTTTAGGATACTAGAGAGAAGGACTACATTTTTAAGGGGTCAAGGTAGGAAATAGGAGAGGAGTGTTGGTGGTAGTGTTGTTTATATTGATTTATGTTTATTAATATTTGCACTACCTTATATCTTTTGATTGATAAGAGATTTCCTTCAGAAAATCTCTATTGGTGTACGTAACATTTTCTATTTATATAAAAGTTACTTATTTACCAAAAAAATATTCAACACTCAAATTGGAATTTTGGTAGAAGGTGTTGGCTTAAATTCATTAATGCTACTTATTAAAGTATACATTAATTCATTATTTAATATGACCCATGTAATGAAAATAACACAAAATTATTTTATTGCAACCAACTTACATTTTAAAGCTTTTTTTATTAATTTATGTTAATATACAACACAAATTAGTAACTAATTGTTGATAATTTGTGAACATTAAATTTTCTCAAAAAATTATGCATAAAATTTAAAATACTTTTTATCAAACAAGAATTGAGGCTTTTTTAGAAGAAAAGTGTCAGGAAAGAATTATAATAGTAATAGCTATTAAGTTAATATATAAGTATATAGATTATTAATGGAAATAACCTTCGTACTAGTTAAAAGTGAAGAATAATAGCAAAGAAGAATAATTTTATTCTCTCTTAATCTTCCGTAGGTTACAGCCATAGTATATATATACAATTATCTATACTAAATATACGGCAGATTCCTAAGATACATGGAAATCAATATCTTATCATAATCCCTAAAAATCAGGGATTTATATGAATCCTATACAATCTTCTAGATACTCCATATAATCCGACACTCCCCCTCAAGCTGGTGAGTGGATATCTTCCATTCCTAGCTTGCTAATAATACCTTGAAACACTATGCTTTTCAATCCTTTTGTAAGTACATCTGCCAATTGATCTTTGGTTGACACAAATGGAGTGCATATTGGACCACTGTCCAGTTTTTCCTTGATGAAGTGCCTATCAACTTCAATATGCTTAGTTCAATCATGTTGTACTGGATTATGTGCAATGCTTATTGCTGATTTGTTATCACAATACAACCTCATAGGTCCTTCCCACTTTATTCTCAAGTTATCAAGAATTATCTTCATCCAAAGTAATTCACATATCCCCAATGCCATAGATCTAAACTCAGATTCAGCACTTGATCTTGCCACTACATTCTGCTTTTTACTTCTCCATGTAACAGGTTACCACCTAGGAGAGTACAATAACCAGATGTTGACCTTCTATCAACCAAAGACCCTGCATAATCTGCATCAATATAGGCTTCTAATGTCAAACCTGTAACTGTTTGTCGCTTAAACAAAATTCCTCTTCCTGGGCTGCCTTTCAAGTATTGTAGAATTCGGTTTACTGCCTTGAGATGTGATTCTTTGGAATTGTGCATAAATTGACTAACCATGCTCATTGCAAATGCTATATCTGGTCTTGTGTGTGCCAGATATATCAACTTCCCAACAAGCTTCTGATATGACATTTTGTCTACTGCTGAATCTTCTGGAGCATTACTTAATCCATGATTGAACTCAATCGGTGTATCCACTAGTTTACAACCCAATTTTCCTATTTCTTTCAACAAATCCAATACATACTTTTGTTGAGAGATGAAGATCCCTTGCTTTGAGTGAGCTACTTCAATGCCTAGGAAGTATTTCAACTTCCCTAGTTCCTTGATATCAAATTCCTTCAAGAGACATTGCTTCAGATTTTTTATTTCTTCTGCATCATTACCTGTCACAATAATATCATCCGCATAAACTAGTGATGCTGTGACTCCACCGAAACTTGAATGTCTAATGAACAAGGTATGGTCTCCTTGACTCAGCTTATATCCCAATGAGATCATTACCTTAGCAAACCTCCCAAACCAAGCTCGTGGGGATTGTTTGAGCCCATAAAGAGCTTTCTTCAGCTTACATACCATTCCTTCTTTTGATTCAAATCCAGGAGGAACTTCCATGTAGATTTCCTCTTCTAGATCACCATGGAGAAACGCATTCTTCACATCAAATTGCTGCAGATTCCATTCAAAATTAGCAGCTAATGATAACAGTATCCTTACCGTGTTCATCTTAGCAACAGGAGCAAATGTCTCAAGATAATCAATGCCATAGGTTTGAGTAAACCCTTTCGCCACCAATCTTGCCTTGTATCTTTCCACCGATCCATCAGCTTTATATTTTACGGTGAAAACCCACTTACACCCAACTAGTTTCTTCCCTCTTGGCAATTCCACTAACTCCCATGTTTTGTTTTTCTCAAGGGCCTCCATTTCAGCTTTCATAGCATCCTCCCATTTTTTGTCTCCTAATGCCTCAGTTAGATTTCTTGGTGTGGGAATTGTATGGAGATTGGTTAGGAAGGCTCTATGGTTTTTGGATAGGTTCTGATAAGTCATGAAAGAGGACAGTGGGTGTTTTGTACAGGTTCTTGTTCCTTTCCTAAGTGCAATTGGTAGGTCATCAATACCTGTTTCTTTCGGTTCTTCTGCTGGTTCGAGAGACTTAACTCCTAGCTCACCTTCTGGTGTGACATTTTCAGCTGGAAATTGAGCAGTAGCACGAATGGGAGACTGAACTTGGGCTGGTCGAGAAACTGGTCCCTTTCTCCTAGAATAGACTTGCAGTGGCTGTTTGTCAATAGATGAAGACAGTGGCTGTTTGTCAATAGATGAAGATGTGGTTTCAGTCACGATGGGTTGAGATTGGTAGTCAAAACTAGGACCTAGAAGGAACATATCCTTTGCTTTATCTTCACTCGAGATCTCCCCCTGAAGATAGTTATGCTGAAAGAAAGATTCATGCTCAACAAAAGTGACATCAGCTGAGATAAAGAATTTTTTAGAAGGTGGATGAAAACATTTGTAACCCTTTTGTGTGGAGGAATATCCAATAAAAATGCATCTAAGAGCTCTTGGATCTAGTTTGCTCCTATTGTGAGAATGGATATGAACAAATGCAACACAACCAAAGATTCGAGGTATCCTATTGTTTGACATAGAAAAATTTGGGAAAAACTTTGTGAGAATGTCAATTGGACTTTTGAACCCAAGAACCCGTGTTGGAAGTCTGTTAATAAGATGGACAGCAGTTAATACTGCTTCACCCCAGTATTGTTTTGGAACATTTTTATGAAACAACAAAGCTCTAGTGATTTCTAGGAGGTGTCCATTTTTTCTCTCAGCTACCCCATTTTGTTGTGGGGTAGTAACACATGATGACTCATGAATAATTCCAGTTTTCTGAAAAAAAGATGAAAGGGTTTGATTGAAATAGTCCTTGGCATTATCTGATCGAAATCTCTTAATTTTGACATCAAATTGAGTATGGATCATATTGTAGAAACTAGGAAAAACAGCACTAACATCAGATTTGTTTTTCAAAAGATAAAGCCATGTGACTCGGGTGCAATCATCAATGAATGACACAAACCACCTAGCACCCGAAACATTTGGGACGGTAGAAGGTCCCCAAATATCACTATGAATGAGAGAAAACGGAACAAAGGTTTTATTGTTGCTTATTGGAAAGGAAGCACGTTTGTGCTTTGCAAGTTCACAATCATCACAATGGAAAATTTCAGAAGTAAGACCTCTAAACAATGAAGGAAACATCAACTTCAGAATTCTAAAAGATGGGTGACCTAAACGACGATGATGGAGCCAAATTTTATCCTGGTTTGACAAGACAGATTCTGAGAAGAAGGATGTAGGTAAGGATTCTCCAACTTCGGGTTTACTGTGTGGTTTATCCAGGAAATAGAGACCATCTCTCTGACTAGCACGTCCAATCATCTTCTTCGTGCCCAGCTCCTGAAAGACACAATGGGAAGGAAAAAAGGTTATGCTGCAATTAGAATCTGTGGTTAATTTTTGAATGGAAATAAGATTTGCAAATAGTTTGGGAACATGGAGGACATTTCTTAGTGTAAGGTCCTTGTTTATGTAGATATCCCCTTGACCAGCTACGGTGGTGATAGATCCATCAACTATTGTGATCTTTTTATGGCTACAGTTGGGGTTATAAGAGATAAAGTATTTAGAGGAACAAGTCATATGGTATGTTGCTCCAGAATCAATTACCCACACAGGAAGAGAATTTCTTTCCAAGGCATTAGGATTGGAGGAAGAAGAAATACCTGAAAATGTCACTGAACAAATACCTGTAGGTTTCTCAAAAGACTCCACAAGGGTTTTGAGTTTCTCCATTTCTTCGGTACTAAGCTCAGGGATAGATTTTTTGGAGTTTTCTTCATTAGTTGATGAAGTACTCACCATGTGTGCTTGACTTTGGTCATTCCCACTTCGATTTGGTTTACCATGAAGTTTCCAGCATTTTTTCCTAGTATGCCGATAACTTTTGCAGTATGTGCAGAATAATGAATCTCTATTGGAAGGTTTGGATGAATCCCCTCTAGGAATAACCGTAGGATGGCCAGCCTCCTTCAATTCCATTGACTTGGTAATGAGTGCAGAACCATTCCCTCCTTGAGGGTCAAGCATAACACTTCGACAACCCTCTTCTGCACGTATAATAGCAATTGTCTCATTTAGAGACGGTAGGTCTTGTCTTCCCAAAATCTGCACCCTTACAGCATCAAATTCTACGTTTAAACCTGCCAAAAAATCATAAATACGATTCTTTTCCACAAAACGATTCAGAATTGCTGCATCTGCACTAAACCGCATTTGGATACATTGATAATGATCCATCTCTTGCCACAAGCTTTGTAGAAGACTCGAATATTCAGTGACATTCCTAGTCTCTTGCTTAGTTGCTGAAACTTTCGTCCTAATCTCATAAATCTGTGCAGCATCATTGACTTTGGAATAAGTCTGTCTAATAGCCTCCCAGATATCCTTGGCAGTTCCGAGAAACATACATGTGTCACTTATCTCCGATAGCATGGAGTTCCATAACCAAGACATCACCATGGAATCTTGTTCATCCCATGCCACGAATCTTGGATCATCTTCTGAAGGGCCAGTGCCCATTAAATGGCTCAATTTTCCTCTCCCCTTTAGGAATGTGCGGACTAGCTGTGACCACTTTAAATAGTTCTTCCCATTCAATCGGTATGCAGCTTGAATATTCTGCAGATCCCCTGGTATGGCAGCAGCAACGTTCTCCACCGTGGAGCTGATGATGTCAACTGAACTATTAGGTGAGTCTGTCATGATCGAAGGCTAAGAAAGAAGCAGGAAATTGAGTGGGAAGCCTAGGACGTTGAGAGGGAAAGTGAAGGTGATGCTCTCGGTCAGTATGACCAAGGAAACAAATTAGGGTTTTTTCAGGAAACAGCCAAAAGGCTCTGATACCATGAAGAATAATAGCAAAGAAGAATAATTTTATTCTCTCTTAATCTTCTGTAGGTTACAGCCATAGTATATATATACAATTATCTATATTAAATATACAGCAGATTCCTAAGATACATGAAAATCAGTATCTTATCATAATCCCTAAAAATCAGGGATTTATATGAATCCTATACAATCTTCTAGATACTCCATATAATCTGACAAAAAGTAAGGTTCATACTACTGGACTTTTCTAAATCTAGCATGTCAACAAAATTTTTACTAAATATCGTTGACGATGTTGTTGTATAAGTATACAACATGTAACATCCCGTTACCGATATGAGGGCATATCAGTAATTTGGATGGATTGAGTAGTGAGTGCATTTATGATTGAATTGCACATATAGTGACCTTGCATCAGTGATAAGTGTATAGATTGCACATGCATACATAGCGGCATGCATTCATGATTATTCCAGCATTTAATTGTTATTATGTGTTGAATAGTGAATTTTGAGAAATTGTATGATATGAGTTATTGAGAATTGAGAAATATTGTGAATTGAATAGTTAAAGTAGTGGATTGTGATTTGATTGAAAATCGTAAGAGTAATTGGATTGTATAAGTTGAGTGAGAGTGATAATGAGTTATAGAGAAGCGGAAATGTTAAATTGAGTATAGAACCGAGTGTTTTACATTTTTGTGGACTTATGGGAATTTTTCCGGAATTTTTAGAGTTATGTGATTGGACCGGAAAATTGACCTAGAGACTGACAATGCTGATTCCCGGTTCCCAAAGTGAGTGAATATTGGCATGAAAATTTATAGTTAAGCGTTTAAGAATTTTTGTGATGAGTCAGTAGAATTTAGAGACTG
>JANITW010000234.1:9070374-9083498 GCA_027564335.1 Erythroxylum williamsii | reverse complement strand
AATAATAAAAAATAAATATAATAACAACAAGATAAATAAATATAAATAATTAAAATAATGAAATTAATAATAATAAGTAGAAATTTAATAATAATAATAATGATAATAATAAAATTAATAACAATAATAACAACAACAATAATAATAATAATAAGAAGAAGAAGAAGAAGAAGAAGAAAATTAATAATAATAAAGAATTTAATAATAAATAAATAAATAATAAGTAGAAAAATAGTAGTAATAATAATAATTTTTTGATTTTTTTGTTAGTTATTCCTTTGTCATTCTAATTTTATATTTTCAAACTAAACATTGACATAGAAATTTTTTATTAATAAACTAAATAAAATAATACTTATTTTATTATATTCTTCATCTTTTCTACCCCTAAAAATAATTATTCTATTTCAAAACGATAAACCAAACATATTCTAACTTTCTAATCTAAAATACAATTGATACCAACCAATCGGTACGTCAGAGCTTACATGTACAGCATTGTTATAAAAGTGACTCACATGCATAATCTTTGTATTGGACTTGGATTTCTCCTTCCCAGTCAACACGATAAGGTACTGCCTTGAAGAACTAAATCAGAAATTTAATTAATAACAACGATAGGAGAATTCAACAAGACGATACCATACCAACCAATAGACTTAAAAACCAATTTATTTATGTTAACGTCGGGGATCTAAGACGTCTTCATGAGGGAAAACAAACTAAAGGTTTTCTTTAATAAGATCTTACATTACTGCAAAATGTGTACAAGCGTCCTTGTCCTCCAATCACCTTGGTACGTACTCTTACATTAAATTATACTGCAAAACAAAACAAGGCAACTGCCATTACCAGCTCACCAAGTTCCTCTTCCTCCCTACTTTTTAAGGTCGAGACATGATCTCAGCTGGCATGCGCCCTATGCACGTACTCATTATTTTACATTACGATGCACCCTACAAAGCTAGCATTGTCAAAGACTACCTAATGTTGTTGGAGATGAAATCATATGAACACATATCTGTATATATACACCGGTAGCTCAACTGGTTATTAGCAAAGAAGTTGAGTGTAAAGGTTTCAGGTTCGAGTTTCGGCAGTGTCAGTGTGAGAGTTCATCCAATGTGATGGTTCCTTGTGCGCACCGAGAAAAAAACGACTGCCTTGCTAATAACTTAAATGAGAATAAACTGTGATTTACTCCCCTCATAATTCTGTCGGGCAGAGGTATGAAGACACCTAGAGTGGGCGATTCCACCTTTTGAGTGCAAAGATTAATAGATGCATGCATAATAACAATATATATGTATTTCATGTAAGATAAGATACGTCATAAATGATATACAACACATTGTTTTCCTTATATTAATGCGCCTTGATTTTGATTATCAATATCATCCTAAAGGGGGAAATTACACAAAGTGCCACTAATTAATTATCGTTCATACAGCTATTGGACAGTATTGAAAAGTAAATACCATAAATCATAAGCGTGTTGAAGGATATTTACTGGTCGTACGCTATTTATTGCGTTTCCATAAATATGAAATGTACACTCAAATTGATTACGACTCTCTCAAACTTTATTTTGTTTCTCATTAAAAACATAAGAGAAGGGAATATACGGTTTATAAGGGGTTCAGATTCTTTGTTCTAATTATCATATACTATGTTCCGATCTAAAACAAAGTTGTCTCATATCTGTTTATACATAAAACAACGTCGCGAAAATAAGGTTGGAATATAGTATTTGGGACATTTTATGACAAAAATAAGGTTGTAACAGAATATCGGAGATAGAGGATCTGATGTCGTTTATAAATATAAAAAGATGTAATAGCATGCCAAATTAAGGATTTAATATGAAATTAAATCATTCTAATAACACTTAAATGACAGAATAATTAGTAATATCATAGAGTCTCCTTACTTGTATGTCAAGGTATAATAAAAAGTTTAACACATTAAAAGCCGTCAATTATCATGAAAAGGACCTGTTATTATATAGTTAATAATATATTTTAGCACAGCAAATATTATTCTTCATGTCTGTAACAGGTACGTATATTTAACTCAAGATTACTATTGCAAATAACATATCTGAAAATTTTAGAATTTTGTAGTAAAATGGTATTCAAATTAATTTATAAACACATTAAAATTAGTACGACATATGTGCCTCATTTTTATACGAAACTTAGGAATAATCGGAGCTGTTGAATCGAGTTTCTTTGTAATATTATTTATTATAAATAATTTTCTATCGAAAGATTTTAAACTTAATTTTTTTTTAGATCAAAAATTTAATCTTAACCTTAATAACATTATTTAAGAAGATTAAATGCATACAAATCATTAAATAATTGATTTACCTTATATGAAATTTATTCAGTTACGGGTCTCATCCTAAGTTTTGGATTCAATAATATAATATATACTATACCTTACTTGAATCACGGCTGAAAACCAAATAAATCAACCATACAAGAAAACAATCATCTTCTTCATGATGCTGTGATTACAAAGACAAAACAATTTATAAATATGTCTGTTTCTTGCTCCAAACGGCATTATCAAAAAAACGAGCAATATAGTGATGTCCCCGTCAACATGATTGAGGTGTGCAACCTTTTATTCTGATGTTTATTTTTATCAATTTGTTGTCTGCTTTCTCTTCCCTTTGGACAGGTTCTCTTGCTATCCAAAGTCGACGACGACCCACAACCTCATAGCTCTATCCTACTTGTGATGTTGAAGTTAGTGGTTAAGTTGAAAGATTATTATTTCATGTACTTTTTAATCCTTATTGATAGAAACCTATAAAACCGATGTTTCATGTTTTTGTTCTTTATTTCCTTCCCTCATTTTATATTCTAATTTTCTTATTCATTTACCTCAAATTCATGGACCAAATCTGATAGTTGATCAAGTTATCATCACTTCATCTGTAGCATTTCAAACTCGAGTTTAACTTCCTAAATGTTAATTAATAAAGGGAGTGAAACTACAAATCTTGTTGCTCAATGCTATATGAAAATGAAATAGCATGATAAACACCTTTTCAATAGATTAATTATTATGAGAACAGAGCAATTAAGCTGTCAATCTTTATAAAAATTCCTTGATTAACCTCTCTAACTTTAATTTAATTTGAAGCCCGTGAATTAATTAACCATAAGATAATCAAACCCTTTTCAAAGTTAGCGGATTCATATTGATTATAAACAGAAAACGAAGCCTATCCACAAAGCTCCATACATAGGGGTGTGTGTGAGACACACCAAGGCACATGCATCCTCCATGTGTACACACATTTCTTTTGAGGAACTAGGGCAGTGCTATAATGGAGTGGTCCTTAGTCCTTACCCTAATTTTATTTGTCAATTGTATCGAAACCATTGATCTAATGTCGGCACCACAGTGTGACACGTGGTGTGCATGTGATACTTGGGGTCCAGAAATCCCATTTCTTACTTTCCACACCTCAAATATTGTGTTGCTGTCTATCTATTTAATTAGTAATTCATAGATTTTATTATTTAATTATTTAGAGTTGTATTTGATGACTATCTTGAATAGTTTTTCAAGTTACTTCTAAGTACCGATTCTACCAGCGGATCAAGACACTGTAACTTAATTTTACTGCCAAGCTTTCAGATGATATATTGTAACAAATAATTGTGTGGAATTGGAATATATTATTTGGATTCGAGCTTAGATGATGCTGGCCGTTTGATTATAAGTTTTAGGTAGGTTGCCATATTAGGTGCCTAATCCTCAGGCAGTTGACAGGTTTCTTTATGTATGTTTGTCTAGAGAGAGATAGGGCCTGTTGTTGTTTGTATCAACAACTGAGCTTATATTAATAGCAATGCGATCAAAAATAAGCAGACTGAAGTTGTGTTCAAACTTCAAAGAACAAAACGTTTTCTGTAATCTCTTTGTGTATATATATATACACACACATATATATAAAGTATATAACTTGTGGACAGTGTGGTCAGGTTCACATGCAAATGTACAACCTGACATGTATATATAGTTAAAGAAAATAGAGGAGGGTATCCTAAATGCAAGTTTTAGGGCTAGGGTTGCCTATAGAGTTGTTAGTGGGGTTGAGTTGAAAGATAACCTACCAAAAAAAAAACGTTAGAAATAGAAGTAATATTTTGTTATAATAATAAAGATAAGACAGAGACAAAATGGACCCAGGAAGAGAAAGAATTCTCTCAAATCTCAATGTCCAAAACTCAAACACCCTAGTTACTAAGAAGCTGTCTGAATATTATTATCATCCGCTAAGATCACGAAATCTTCGTTACGAGCTTATCTTACTATTAATGATTTATTTAAAAAGATCCTACTAATTATGAAAGGTATATATTAATCACGTGATTATTGAAATATCTTTCTGACAAATATAACATCAAAGTTATTCAGATTTAAATCTATTTAGAGTTGACTAAGGATGTAAGATGAAGTAACGGCTAGTTAAAGAAATTGACTGTTTAAGAAAAAGCCAATGCAACTATGAACAACAATGAAATGATGCATAAGTTTGAGAAGCCATATTGTCAAAACTCATTAAAAGCATATACATTATTGAAAGTGGTATTTTTGTAAAAAATTCTCTTGTGCATTAGAAAGTGAAATTTTGTTGAAAGAGATTACTGGCAAATCTCATTTTTATTTGAGAGCTTGTAGAGACTAGTGAAATGCTACTTGTGTGAAAGGTTGAAGAATCTTGAAAAACATTAACTTATGAGCTTAGAGAAACTCGTAAAATTATTACTTGATTTTATGATGAAACACTCATGTTAAATATTTGAGGACTAGACGTAAGCTTGAATTGTAAGCCAAACCAATATAAATTGAATGTGTCATTCTTCTCTCTCTCTTTACTTTTTATATTTCTGCATTATATTTTGTATATGTTCATTTCAGCAAAAAACCCCTTCACTTTTATAATATATTCTTTCTATTTTCAACTTGCTAACGGTTCATTTCATTTTAACAAGTACCTTCTTTATTGTTTTAACAAGACTCATATTTTAACATACTACTATTATTTGACAGACTCTTATTATTTTAATTTTTAACAACCCTTGTCTTTATATGAATTGAAAATAACTTACGAATTTTTGTTTTTCACGTATAATTCACTTCCCTCTTGCAGTGTTTGCTTTATCAAATCTTGCATTTAAGTATGTTTTAGGCAAATATCATATGTATCAGTGCGATGAGTGCAAATTCTCTTATAAAAGAAGAGAGAGTTATAACTAAAATAACAATACTCAATAAAAATCTCGTTAAAATTTAGGTTGGGAGGAGAGGCTGACAATTACAACACTACCCAATAAAAATTTCACTAAAATTTAGGTTGGGAGGAGAGGCCTACAAGTACAACCTCACAAATATTATTGCAAATAAGATGAGAGAGGAGTGAAAAGATTCTGTTCGCCCTTAATTGGGATGCAAATACTAATTGGACAAACGGGGCTTATTGAATTTGTTTGGGCCTCCAAAGATTAATCAGCTACACCATCTATTAACATCTGTTCAACACAACGTTTTTCTTTTGTCGAGACTTTGAAAGACGTCCCTTTGGAGAGTTCAATAATCATATGGATTTTGAAAATATTAATTATATAACAACAATTGTAGGAACTTTAATAACCACAGCTATCAATATGTCAAAGAGGTTAATATTCATAAATCACAGTTTTAATTTTGAAATAAATGTTTTAAAATATTAAGAACTGCATGTTAATAATAGGTTATGATAACAACCTCAACACATAAGGTTTCTGTTTCACGAGAGTCGGGAGAAGAATATCAATTGTATGTAGAGTTTTCTTTGTATTTTATGAAGAAACTATTTTCGTGACTCAAACTCGTAACATTTTAGTCACAATCGAGTAACTTTAGTAATTATTCCAAGATTTGCCCTTTAAATATTAAATATTATGTAAATATAAAATTATTACTTACTTATGTGAAAGTCAATTCTTGCTTATGTTTGAATACTGCACATAGATATGTTAAACTTAGGTTTCAAATGATTTAGTGTGAAAAAAAAGGACTGTTAATTAAATTAATGTAATGGGATTTAATTAAACTCGATCTTAATTAAGAAGATTAATTCAGAGCTTATTAGGATTTGATGAAAACCAATGAAATCTAATGATTTCAAATTTATAAAATTAAAATTATAAGTATTAAGTTCAAATATTAAAAGATTAAGGTATAGATTTGAAACATTATACTGGTGCATTAACTCGAAAAAGGATTTGAAGCAGCGGTCATGCATTGTAAGATTGCGTCAATTCCAATTCTTCGTGACCATTCCAATATTATCTTTTCATCGGCAATTTAAGTTTTGTGGTAAGTTGTCTACCAAGGCAAGAAGTTGCTCACCTAACATATAATCATCATTAAGGAATCCGTGATACAGATTTTTTATAAGTCGAAGAGTTTGACAAGAGCTGGCATAATATCATTTCTTCATAAGAATGTCAACTGATTATACCCATTTATGTCACATTTTAACGCGTTGATTAATGAGAATGGCAATACTGGCTTTTTCTTCCAGCTAACAATGTAAGATTCCAAGAATCAAATTCTCCTGAACGAACTTGTGTGATAATGAAAACACAATAAAACAAAGCAGAAATGAACAACACAAACATTTAACTTTCTGTGCATAGGAAAGGACTACAAAAAGAGAGCTAAGAGCCCATATTTCCAAGTATAGTTGATGCTGAGCAGTATAATTTGTCTGAGTTACAAAATGAATATACAGAAGGGTATGGAGGATCCTTACGAGCTGAATCCATTGAACGAGGGAAAGAACCTTGAGACTGGTATTCTACTTTTAACTTTCTTTTTGTATACACCTAAAATAAGTTACAGTTCTTCATTCGTACCTGCAACTGTCTTCATTGCAAACCTTCGGTTTCGGCTTCTAACAAATATTTAATTGATTGTGTAACAACAATAACAACAACAATAGTGGCGAGAAAAAATTATATTAGAACTTTGGTTTCTGTCTTTGTAGAACTTGAGAATTGCAATAGTGGGGCGAATTCCCGCAGTTAAAACTTAGTTCTTTCCTGCAATATCTTAACAAGTATTTCTATATATACTTTTATTATATATTTACTGATACAAGATTCTTTCTTTCTTTTTTTCACTAGAGATAAATGACTCACCAATAGAACAAGTGAGACTCACAATTCCAATTGAAGACGATCCAAAAACACCATGCTTGACATTTCGAACATGGGTTTTGGGAATCATGGCTTGTGCTTCTTTGGCATTACTGAATCAGTTCTTTGGTTATCGTCAGAATCCAATATCCGTGTCATCAGTTATAGCTCAGAAGCCTCAGATTTTAGTACCTACAGCAGGGAAGTTTATGGAAGCATCATTACCAACCAAATCATATCGAGTTTCAGGAACAAAATGGTCATTTTCACTGAATCCAGGGCCGTTCAACCTAAAAGAGCACGTTCTCATCACGATAATTGCAAATGCAGGATCCAGTCGTGTATATGCAGTAGGTATCATTACTACTGTCAAAGCATTTTATCATCGCAGGATACATTTAATGGCAGCCATGATGTTAACGCAATCTACCCAGGTGAGTTCTGTAGCCTAGCTACCTTCCAACAAACTATGTTTGCTCATTGTATAACTTGCAGAACCTTTAAATTAAATATTTTTTTCTTGGTATGCCATGTAGAGCATGCAATGCAATAAAGAAATTGTGAGAAAAGTTCACTGATTCTCCATCAATCATACGCAGAAGCAATAAAAGCATGAAGAAACTAAGAAGTCTATGTCTGAAATGTCGAAGAAGGAGAAAGGAGACAAGAAAGGCTTTCGAAGGTTTGAGTTTCAGCTGAAGCAGAGCATAAGTGACTAATGCATAAAAGACAACCCACATGAGCAAAAAAGGAAACAAGCTGAAGCAGTGTCGTTTTACACAAGCCAATTAATTCAAGGCACTACAATTTCATGCATTACTCAAGCTTAAGATGCCAACAAAACGCAGCTTCATTTGTTCAATACACAGGTGTTATAAAACGTTTGTTCAATACACAGGTGTTATAAAACGCAGCAACAACATCAGTCAAAATGCAGACAAAAGGCTGAAGTATTAAAATGGCTCACGTGAGGCACATGTCTGGTTTTGACTCATTCAAAAACTCTTCCGAAAGTAATCTCCATCTTCAGCTATAAAAGGCAAGTCAAAGGCTTCAGACAAGATATACAGCACATCACACAGAAATTTCGATCTTCAATTGTTCATTGTATTCAATTGTGAAAGTGAGAAAATTAGAGAGGAAAAATAGTTAGAGAGTGCTAGAGTACTAACCTTGGGTATTAAGGAGTTTTGAGACTCTTTTGCAGGCGTTCAGGAGAACACTCAATCTCTGTAATTTTTCCTTCTTGTTGGCATTAGTGAAATATCTCCACCACTATCAAGTGGGAACCTTTGATGTAGGTAGCTTTGTGCTATTGAACCAAATAAATCTGTCTCCTTTAATTTCTGCAAGTTACATTTTTGCAAAATAACAAATCTTTGTTAAGTTTCTGTCTAAAGAATATCAGAATAGCAGTAGAAATCCCAACATAAATAACGGATTATAACTAAACCTCCCTATTGGAAGGGGTGTTCCTAGTGAAGAGAACTTGCAATACCATGATAACCTTATTTATAGAAGCTGCTTCTTTCTTAGAGTTGCACTGAATGCTCCGTCAAATCTGCCACTCTAGCAATGCACTGATTTTTGTTTACCACGTGCATTCAGCTGCTTGGGTTTGGTTGGGCTGGAATATTCCGAAAATTCCTAGTTGATTCGCCTTATATGTGGTGGCCTGCCAATCTGGTTCAAGTCTCCCTCTTTAGGTGTTTCATGTTATCTATATTCTTCTTGTATCTGTTGAGACTAGAAGAAATAGCCTTTTCTCTAACAATTCTGTTGTAGGGCACTGCATGAAGTTGACATTAGACATAAAGGAGGCGTCACAAGGCTGCAATTCTTCGTTCTGGTTCTTATATCAAGCTTTACTTACTATGTTGTTCCAAATTATCTCTTTCCATCTATAACTGCACTCTCCTTTGTCTGCTGGAAATGGAAGCACTCTGTCACAGCTCAACAAATAGGTTCTGGTGTTGGTGGGCTTGGGATTGACTCATTTGCAGTTGATTGGTCCACTGTAGCTGGCTTCTTAGGATCTCCCCTAGCCACTCCTGGTTTTGCTATACTCAACACAACTGTTGGGTCTTCATGATTCTCTACGTTTTGATTCCCATAGTGTACTGGTCGAACCAGTTTGAAGCTAGAAAGTTTCCCATTGTTTCTGCGCATGTGTTTGATGACAAGGGGCAGAACTATGATGTTAAAAGAGTTCTGAACTCCACAACGTTTGAATTTAATGAAGAAGTCTATAACGGCTATAGCAAAGTCCATCTCAGTGTCTTCTTTGCGTATACTTATGGTCTAAGCTTTGCCATATTAGCTGCCACCTTGTCTCATGTGGCCCTTTTCTATGGAAGGTACCTCTCGTCAACTTTAGTATGGTTAACTATAATTTCCTGAGCTGCAAATGAAGTCATTCTCTCCTTATCGTGCAGCACAATTTGACAACAAACTAGAGCAGCGTTTGATGACAATTTCGGTGATGTTCAGACTAGAATAATGAAGAAAAACTATGAAGCTGTCCCTCAATGGTGGTTCTACACGCTCTTAATCTTAGTCACAGCAGTTGGCATGGTTGCTTGTGAAGGATTTGGCAAACAGTTGCAGCTTCCTACTGGGGCATTCTGTTTGCAATGGGCTTGGCTTTCATTTTCACTCTCCCAATTGGTGTCATCACGGCTACCACAAACCAGGTCCGGAACCTTGATTTTAGAAATTATTTGATTGAGGATCAATGCTTTATTATAGATTGACGTTCCTTCAAATTTTCTTTTCACTTTTAATATAAGAATTAGGATGTGGGAACAAAGTTGGAGAAATGTGACTCTATAAATAAAATATTTGAGTTTTTACTTCATTCACACATCCAAAGAGTTGGATTTTTGGACTAGATTTGTTATAATTAAGGTTTAGAATATTTAACAATTTTCAAAAGGGTTGAGTTTTTGGACTTGAGAGGGCTTAAAAAGGCTTTGAACTATTTAATATTTATCTAAAATGTTACCCTTTTGGGTCTAGCTTAACCCAATTGTTTTATATTCTAATTAAAGCCTAATTTAGCTTGAATTTGGTTCAAGTCGGGCTTCGGGCTTAGGCCAAACTTTTCAAACTTGCTTGGACTCGTGCTTTAAAAAATATTTTTGAGTTGAGCTCGTGGCATAGGATTTATTGTCATTCCTAATGAAACTTAAAAGGAGATGAATTAATAGAAGTAGAAGCATCAGCCACTTTAAGTAGTCAAAGTGAAAGATTTTGAATATCATGACAAAAAGTTAAAAATATATATAAATAAGGAATGAAGATGCTAAGTAAAATTATTTTATGGATTCACAAAAGTATCACTATCTTTTTATGAGCGTTGTATTCTAAATAAACATAAATATGTGAAATTTAACATGACAAATTTATGAAGTAAGGATATTTCTATATTAGTTTCTTGAGAAGAGCAGGGTATTTTATCTTTTTTATTAATGATTACTCCAAAAGGTGTTGGGTATATCTACTAAGTGGAAGGTAGAGATATTCTTAGTCTTCAAAATTTGTAAAACATGCATTAAATTTAATTTTGATAAAATAGACCAATTGTTTAAGAACAAGTAATGGAGGATAATATATTGATAACGATTTTCATGCATTCAGTAACTAGGAAGGTATCAAAATATAGTTTACTATTGCATACACTCCTAAATAAAATAGAGTGGCAGAGAGGGTGAATAACACTCTATTAGAAAGTGCAAGAGTAATATTGAGAGTTGTAAGCCCAAATGAGACCTTTTGTGCAAAAACAAATACCATATGTTATATGGTGAATTAAGTTCCATGAATTTCAACTGAGTTAAAGACACTAATGGAGATATGAATTGAGACGTCAATAGATTATTTCAATCGTTATATACATGGAAGCCCTATTTATATGATGTATAATGCTAAAGAAATTATAAAGCCAATTTTAAAATACAAGAAATGCTTATTCTTATGACGTACTAACAGGGTGAAGGGTATTGCCTATGAAATCCTGCAACTCGAAAGGTCATTGTTAATAAGGGCATTACCTTTTTAGAAGATAAATTACAAAGGAAAGAAGAAGACCATAATAATTTATAATGAAATTTAGAGACTGTAATACAAGTAGAAAAGGAGTTTTAATAAAAGACTTCCTTTAAAGCAACACTTGAGTAAGATGTTTAAGAAATAGTTGAGTCTAAAGCTTTAGACATTCATGAATTTAATCACACAAAAAAACTATCAAATTGTAATCATAGACATTAACTCTTAGGTTTTTTCATTTGTCGGAAAGCTATTTTTCTGACTTGCCTACTGACACTAGATTGGATAAGATGATATGGACTGCTCATACTAGCAGTGATTTCACTAACAAATCAGCTTATAGTATTAGAGATGGCTCTAGTGGTTACATTCCCGTGGGCAGACGTAGTTTGGAAGCAAGTTATGTGCCCAAAATCTGCAATCTTTTTGTGGATAGCGATTAGAATAGGTTGAGAACAAAAGACCGTTACTTTGGAAGTTTTGATCCCCTTTGCGTTTTATGTAAACTACCAAATTGAGAGTACAAACTATCTTTTCTTTGAATGTGAGTTTGGTAAATCAGTGTGGAGCAGGATTTTGCACACAATTAGAATTCCAAAGTTCTTATTTAAATGGGATGAAACATTGAATGACATCATTAGGTACTCCAAACCTTGCTAGCGGGATAGTCTTATTATTAAGACTTCCTTTCAGATGGTGGTCTATTATATATGGAGGGAGAGGAAAAAGAAGAATTTACAAGACAGAGGAGCTACGTAAATATGAACTAGCTAAGATGATAGTAAATTTGATTAGAGAGACGTTGATAGCCAAAGGGAAGCAAAACTACATCAACCATACACTTAGATTGATTTGGTCAGTCTAATTTTTGAAGTATAATTTGTGTACATATTGAGTAATGTTGTTGTTCTCGTTTCTTTTTGTAGGATCCTTGTAAAGGATAGTGTATAAATTTCAGCTTTGGTAATATAATTTAGTTTTAATTTCCAAAAAAATAGTAAACTAATAAGTCACTTTTTATCATAATCAATTCATTCAAATCCTATCAAGAACTAAAAATCAAATACACATGATTTCATAAAAATTAAACAATTATCCAAACTTTAAATTCCATTAATTTAAGACTTCAAAAGTGCAAAATGAAAAAGAATTCAGATAACCAACTTATGTGGAGTCTTACAATTACATATTTATATATTTAATGCAAGATGTCCCTCTTTAATTTTTTGAGCAAGTTTGGTATCGGATGTCTTTAGTTAGCTGTCTCCTTAAGTATCTCCCGGCTGTTTGTGGTGGTAATGGGTTTCAGTCCCAATTTTCCAGTGCTCTATTCATTGTTTTCTTAGTCTGGAGTATTATGTACTGGTCTTTTCAAGTCTTAAGAGAAGGTTGAAGCTCATGGGTATCCAGCTCAGTAGAAGTGTGAGGTCAAGATCAAATGAGTTCTTGTTTTCTCGTTTGTCGTGGATATTAATCTCATCTTCTGTAAACGGGGGTGGATTCTCTTTTAACCAACGAGGATAGTGGGGAACATTCGACCTCGTGAGCCAGAGTGGGGCCTGCGTCTAGGATATGTATAGCTCTTGTTAGTTCAAACAAGACGGTGGTTAGGGGATGGTTAGGCTCTTGCGAAATTACTTTGATATTTCCAACGTATCTCTCTAACGTCTGGAGTTTGACATACCTCACGTCCCATCTGCTACCTTGAGCCTACTAACAAATCTGCTACGGTGTAGGAGATCTTTTCTTCAAAGAACCGTGGGTTGGCCGCTTTAGACCCTGATAGGGATGACAATGGGTAGGGTTCGGTTCGGGTTTTACTCAACCCATATCCATATCCATTTTTTATGACTCAACCCATATCCATAT
>JANITW010000234.1:8989775-9000277 GCA_027564335.1 Erythroxylum williamsii | reverse complement strand
TTATTACAAGGTCCCTAGGGAAATCTTATAGAGATGTTTAAATGTATGAGAGTTCCTTTGACTTATATAAATGTTATCAGAGATATGTATGAAGGAGTAAAGATTAGATAAGGATGATAGGAGGATATATAGAAAGTTTTTCTATCGATATTGAGTTACACCAAGGCTCCTTATTGAACCAATCTTTTTTATTGCAATAGTGATGGAGGAGCTTATCAAGAATATTCAAGAGGATGTATTTTGATCTATGTTATTTGCTAACGATATTGTTTTAGTGGATAAGACAAAATAGGGTGTTAATTTCAAGTTAGAACATTGGAGGTGTACATTAAAGTCGAAAGATTTTAAATTAAGCAGGACTAAGACTGAATACTTAGAGTATAACTTTTCGAACTATAAGGTAGCCTCCAATGTGAAGATAAAGATTGGTTCAAGACTTTTATCATGGCAAGAATGTTTTAAGTATATAGGGTCTCTCATCCAAAGCAATGGAGATATTGATGAAGATATAGTCCACCGAATCAAATCAAAGGGGTTTAAATAGATAAGTACATCAGAGGTTTTATGTGACAAAAAGATACCACTCAAGATTAAAAGTAATTTTTACTGTTTAGCGATTAGATTAGCCATGTTATATGGGATAGGGTGTTGGTCGGTCAAACAAGTGCATAGTCATAAACTACTAGCAGTAAAGATGAGGATGCTCAGTTATATGTGTAATCTTACTAGAAGATATAAGGTCAAAAATGTAATGGTAAGACAAATTAATGATGACCAGTATTAATGAAAAATTAAGAGAGACGAGGCTTCAGTGGTTTGGACATTTTAAAAGGAAACACGCTGAGGTTGCAGTTAGAGGATTCGAGAAAATAGTACTTAAAGACTATACATGAAAAAAGGATTACCTAAAAGAACTTAGGGAAAATAATCAAGAATGATATGATATTGTTGAAACTTATCGAGGATATAACCTGTGATAGAAAACTTTGGCATATTAAAATACGGATAAAAAATCTCACATAGAGAAACCTTTCTCATTCTCTTAAGTCTTTAAAACATTTTTCTCTCGAGTTTCATTTTATAGTTAGTTTTTTTTACTTCCCTTCTAGTTATTAGTTTGAGCAGTGTCTGTCTTAGTCTAATTGCTGTCCAATAATTGTTGTTGTTTTACTTCTACTTTTCCTAGTTTGTGTATTAATATTTACCATGTTGTATATGAACTATATTATGTATTAAATTACATTATTATTATTATAGACATTTATTTATATTTTGTATTATCATTATTTTATATAAACGTATTTATTTATATTATATATATGTGTGCATATATCAAAAATAGTCTCTCAACTTAATAGGTATAAGACTGCGTATTATTAGACCTCCTTAAATCTCACATTTTTGCGGGACTCTCACTGGGTAGTATTGTTAAAGAAAAGAGTTATTAAATTGATATGTAGACTAATAATAACAACACCTTGTAGAAATTTCGCTGACACGCACGGTCTAGAGAATTCCAGTAGTACGCAACCTTAACTTTAACTAGTAAAAATGTTGCTTCCAAATAATTATTAAAATGAAATTATTCATAATTTTTATTAATAATTAATATTACATAATTAAATGAAATAATACTAAATTAGTTTATGAAAAAATGATAGAAAACAAAATTCTCTTTTTATGATTTTCATAAATTATAAAAATAGAAGAAACTAAAACCAAAAATTAAAAACTCAAACAAAACATTGTTTTAATTGAATTTGAAAATAAAAACAAAAAAGTAAAACGTAAGTAGAAACAAACATGCCTTTATTTATTTGAATTTCACTATATTATTCTATATAGTACTAAATATGAAAATTGTCTTAAAGATGACTCGTGTATCTTTCGTATCATTTTTCATACCATCATTAAGATGCTAATCATTGTGATTATGTTAAAGGAGGTAACATACATATAATTACAAGAGATTGTCATTCACAGATTATTAATTTGATTTTAAAAGTATGTTAAAATTCTTAAAATTCAAAAACTTTTCTTTTCATATATATACGATAATTCTTTTTGCAAAAAAAAAGAGTTATTCCCTCTCTTTTTTAATTATAATAATTGTTAATATTATTATCTAAATTCTTAGCTTGATTTATTTATTAAATAACATATTGATTAAATTATTGAAAAGAGGAAGACTTCTATGAGTTAGTAAAAATAATTATTTAATTTTATTTTTAACTTAATTTACTTTACGAATTTATTAACATTAATTAGTTATAACCTTATTTGATATATAATTAAAGAGGATTTTATTTTCTTTGTATTAGTTTTCACATATGTACTAGGCCCTCATTTGATAATGTGCATTCGTTAATGATATAAGAGTATAAAATTTAAACTATTATTACTAAAAATAAATAAGTTGTTAAATAATAAAACTACATAAAATTATGTTCAAAAGTGAAATGCATAATATCTTATTGACATTCTAAATTGTAAAGAGAAAATGTTAAATTCAACAATATTGTTAGATTATTTAAAATGACTACATATATTTCTTTCAAGTACCACTTAGAACGAATCTTATGAAAGGAAAAGGAGCTTGAGAGAATAGATGTCTTTATATTTTTGCTTGTCTAAACTATCACAAAAAAGAGCTACTTATACATAAGATTGACGACACTATTAAGGGGAATAATATCCTTAAACATATGTCATAGCTGATTATATGCTTCAATTGCATATGTTACATACTCTTTCATACATTATATATGTTAACATCTAAAATATATACGATTAGAAACTGTGATAAAGTACGAACAAGTTGGATATGACCTTGACGAACATAATGTTACACGAGGTGATTATCAATCTCAATATATTTGATATACTCATAGACATCATTGTAGACAATTGGTATGACAACATAATTATCACAAAGGAGAGGAGTTGCAAAAGAAGAGGAAACATCTATATCTTAAAGCAATCAACATAGCTAGAGGAGCTTAGATGTTGTGTTTACATGACCTCAATATTCTACTTCTTTGCTAACGTAAGAGATAACTGTTTATTTCTTCTTGTACCATGAAATAAGGGATGTGTCAATGAAGAAATAGTAACTAGTAATAAAATGATAATCAGTTATATTCATAACTATAACAAAGATAAATAAAAAAGTGAACACCGTGAAAAAGAGTACTTATAACGCATTAAATGATATGAACAACAACAAACAAATGAGTGATACTAGGTATTAACATGAATTGACTGATGATGAGAGCAAGAGATATTAGAAAGGGAGAAACTGAGGTATATAAGATCACCAAATATTTAGTGATAAAGAACAACATCATTGAGAAGAGTCCCATTAGTAACAAAAAGATGAAAATTAGGTTCCAATGGAGTGATTAACATGAGAGATAAAGTAGTGACATGTTTTGTTTACGAAAAATATTAGCCAGATCCACTAGATAAAACTACAAGACTTATCCTTCATCTCAAAATGTTGATGTAAAAAGGATTTGAGAGTAAAAATACATTGAGCATTATTGTCAGTAATTATCATATCATTAACATAAAAAAGAAGAAGAGTATATCCTTAAGCTATTTTGCGAATGAACAAATCATGGCCAAGGAGAATAATAATGGAGCTAGATTTGTTAAATCAGGTTTTAAGAGCTTGTTTTAGTCTATATAAAGCTTTACAAAGACAACAAACCTTATCGAGTGAATGATCATAACTAGGTGGAGATTACATGTGCACTTTTTCTATAAAATCATTATTAAGAAAAACATTCTTGATTTCCATTTGAAATAATGACCAACATTTGCTAGCAACAACTTTAATGAGGTTGTGAACTAAGGTTAAATGAGTTATAGAAGGAAATATCACCACGTAATCAATAACCTACTCCTAGTTAATTCCTTTAGCAGCCAGTTGGAATTTATATTACTCAAATGATACATCATCTTGATTCTTATTTTTATAGACCCATTTGCAATTAATAATGGATTTTTCTAGAGGTAAATTAACCATGTATCAAGTATTGGTGCTAGTAAATACACATGGTTATTTTGCTATTACTTTCTTCCATAGAGGTTTAAAGTTTGCCTAACAATAACTGTAAGGTTAAATAGTAAAAGAATCATGAAAATCTCAAAGGTAGATAGAAGAGTGACTTACTCAATTGGTGTAGCAAGAAATAGGTTGAGGACAAGGAAGTTTAGATGATTAATTACATATAGAAGGATCATGTGGAGGAGGTAATGAATCTGTAGCTGATGGCGAAGCAAAGGGAATAGGCATAGGTTGCATCTAACTATTAAGATACTAGAAACTGAACTTGCAAGAGAAATATCAGGAGAACAAGTACGATGGAATCAGAGAAGAACTAATAAGAACTTTCATTGACTCGAAAGTTTGAAATAGTTAAATACATCTTATGCACTTATAAGATCACATATTGTGAGAGAATAAAGTCTTTGGGACAAAAGATTCCAACTCTTATACCCTTTGTGCTCTATCTTATAGAAGCAACATAATTGTGCTCGTAATTCTAATTTGCTATATTCATATAATTGGAGAAGAATAAAACAAGCAATTTTAAGGACTTTGAAAGTTTGGTAGTTAATAGCATGATTATATAAGTGTTTACAAAGAGAGATGTTATCTATGACAGGAGTAGCAATATGATTGATGGTATAGACAAGAACAACTTCTCCTTAAAAGGTTTCTAAGGAATAGGAAGTGAGGATAAATACTTGAATATATTAAAAAATGTATTTATATTTTCATTCAACACTACCATTCTAGGGAGAGCTACCTGGATAAGGTCTTTGAATAATTACTCCTTACTAATCAAGAAAATGAGGGTAAGATTTATATTTTTATTACGTAACATTATTAGTGCATAAGATCTTGATTTTATGAGAAAACTAAGCTTGAAGTATGGTCTCAAGGTGAGAATAGATAGTAAATAGCCTATAATGCAAGAGATAAATCTATGTATATCTAGAGAAGTCTTTGACAAAGATCATATATTATTACAGACCATCCACGATATCATGAGAATTAGATACTAAACTATTATAATAAATTAAATCAAAGAGAGTTGAAGAGACGAAATAACTATTAATAAAAGGTAAATTATGAGTTTTAGAAAGTCGACTTTAAGATTAAAATATGACCAAAATTGGAGTGTCATATATGAGATTTAACAACGCCAATAATAAGTTTGGATGGAGAAGTTTGAGAGAGGTAAGTTCAAACAAACATTTAATCTTATACACTATTGTAAGGATCTTGTTCGTTTGTAGATCTTACATAGTACAACCATAACTAAAAAAAATGTTGATAATGAGTTCACATAATCGACCAATGTAAATAAGATTTAAAGAGAGTTTAAGACAAGAAAAGAATCAAGAAAAAAAACAACTTAGTGCGTGAACAATACCTATATTTGAACATATATAATAAAGTTTTCAATAATATGGATAAAATGTGGAATAGAGAGAACTTTTAAGGAATCAAATATAGAAAAATTAGAGGTTATATAGTTACAACAAATAGAAGTAAGTACCATAAAGTGGAAATACCTAATACAATGGACAAAGTATTAAAGGAAACAATATCAAATTTTGGTTGAAGTTGATGTTGAGGGTAACAATGCAACCCAATGTACCTGATTGTTTGCTTGAGTTTTACTAAGTCAATGTCGGTTACTTGTAAATAGATTATCTGTTATGCATATCCCTAAAATGTAGGACTGGTAGCACGATTTTCTCCTAATTGTTCTCTGGGTTTTTGAATTCAAAACTATGTCTGTTGTAACTCAATTGAGTTTAAATACTCATCTTTGTATCAATGAAATATGAACCTTCAAACTCTTTTAGAGGGTACTAAATATTTTTCAAGGAGAATTTACGAGATGTATTCTCTATTGTACCCTTTGTGGCAATACCAATGGTAGTAGACTGAGATGACTTAGAAGCGTTATCTTGTTTGAGTCGTTTCTTACATTCAGAGATGTAAGTAACTCTTTTTGTAGTAATTACAAAATACCTTCTTCTTGGTTATGTTATAAGAGGTAGAAGTCTAACAAGAGGAGGTATGAGTAGCAAGATCAACATTGACAAGTTTTAAATCTTTCTTAATCTTGATCTAACGGACTTGTTCTTTGTTTATATAATCTTGAATTCCATATCCTTTCTTTATTTCTTCCTTTTGACTTCAAAACTTACTTGATGTTTTACTTTATAATATGTCTTCTGGCTCAAATGATTCATATACTTGAATAATTTTATTTATTTTCTTCTAATAACCAAAAATAAAACATTGATGATAATAATTATTATTATATTGCCGTCAACATATTTATTGGAATCACCCTTAGGTCTACATATTCTAATTATTAGAATTCTTTCCCTTATTTATCTTGAAATTATTGGTTTTTCATATTAATTAATCTTAATATCTATAGTTATATGAATAGTGTAAATTCTTGTTTTCTTTCAATTTTTTAAAATCCAACTTAAAAATAAGAAAGATTTTATTATCATCTACCTGGTATATAATCTTTTATCTATTTTATTCTCAATTCCACCTTATGTACAATCTTTTATCTATCTTATGATGCTTGTTTTTTCAATTGAGTCCCGTCAATTTAGAACTAAATTGTTAAAACTATAAAATGTTGATCACTTAATTAAAAATTTTAAAAGCTTTGGTATTAAATCCCAAAAGCTTAGGCACTTTATAATTTGTTATGTCTTTACTTAATAAATTTCAAGCTTACCACGAACTAAAGAATTTCAATTAATGCTACTTGTAATTTTTTTTTAACAATTTCAATTGGAATTTAACTTCGTTTGGACGTGGTTAAATACTATATCACAAAACATATTCACTTTAAGAGATGCTTTAAGTTAGGTTTTATGGTCAATAATCTTTTACAGATGTTACATATTTAAGTATAAATAAAATTTAACTATAAAAATGCCATATTTTTGTTTGAATAATTTTCTATATTTATAATATTTAAATTCTATAAAAAAAAATTTAATATAAATTAATCTCTATTTAAATTTATTTTATAAATCAATTATATATTTTACAATTAAAAGATAGATGGTATTGTCAAGAATCCCACATCGGACAAATATGAGAGCATTCAACAATTTATAATAGTGTGCAAACCTCCTCTCTTGAGCTAGCTTTTGAAGGTAAGCTAGGCCTTCTAATATGGTATCAAAACAAGTTGTTCTTATGTTAGTGGTTAATATCTCGAAATAATATATTATGTCACGTGTTAGAACCACACGTGAGAGGGGTGGTTGAAATACAAAGAGTGAGAGTTTGTCTCACATTGGAGAAAGAAAGAAAAGAAGACTATCATATAAGTCTAGTGGGCTACTCCACGTATCACCAATTAGTTTTATGATAAAACCTCACTTAGATTTTTATATAATCTATCTTATCTTCTTGTATGGGATATCTTTACGAAAAAAATAAAGGTATTTAAATCATGTACTTGTCATTTAAACTAAAATAATATATATATATATATAAACAACATAATAAAATAATAATTCAAATAGACAAATTAACAAATACTCATTTTAAAGATTTTTTGTAACGTATAGATTATTTTTTTTATTTGTTATTTTATCTATACGAAAGCATTCAAATTTGAGAGTAGACAATAGCTAATACTGCGTTTGACCTGCGTGTCCCTAAAAGTGATGTACACATGTTATTTAGGAAGTATACCTGGACATGAAGAACCGGATTGAATCTACCTCAAAGCTAGGCAAGGTGTCTGATGAAATTCGCAAAGAACACAAAGGATTTCGCGATTGGGACTTCGTTTCAAGCTGTCGAGATCACCAAACCATCCTCGAAGTACTTCACTTTTCATCAACCTAGTCCAAGCCCACATGCATTTAATCTGCATAATGTCTTCCTAAGCAATGCTTAATGATCTGCAGATACTAATAAATGGAAGAGACCCCAAGTTTGTGGATAGTGAAGGACAAACTTTGCCAACTTTTGTATACTTGGCACGTGAAAAGAGACCCCAATATCCTCACCATTTTAAAGCAGGAGCTATGAATTCACTGGTATGAACTATAAAGATCTTGCTTTCCTGAAAATGTGAACTCTGGTTTATAACTTATGTATAGATGGTAAAGATTCTACTCTGTTTTACGGGTAGATACGGGTGTCTTCGAGTGTCAGTAACAGTCCTATTATTCTTAACGTGGACTGCGACATGTACTCAAACAATGCCAACTCAATAAGAAATGCATTGTGCTTTTTCATGGATGATGAGAAGGGTCATGAGATTGGCTATGTACAGTCTCCACAGGCCTTTGAGAACATCACCAAGAACGATTTGTATGGCAATTCCCTCCAAGTCTCTGCCGAGGTACTTGTGAATCTTTTCTCATGTTGTATCCTTAACACATTCAAAAAAAAGGTCAACTACCGAAAAGATCATACTTAATAATGATTCTCACTTCAGTGACTCTACTTGTTAAGGTGGAGATAGCAGGACTAGATGCAAATGGGGGTCCTCCTTATTTTGGTACAGGATGCTTTCACAGGCGAGAGGCTCTTTGTGGAAAGCAGTATATCAAGGGATATGAGGTAGACTTGAAGAAGGTGGATGAGAAAACAGTTGAAGTCAGCAGCAAGAAACTGGAAGAAGTATCAAAAGTCCTCGCTAGTTGCTCCTATGAAAATGACACTGAATGGGGAAAAGAGGTATCTTTCTTATCTCTAGTTCACATTCACGTACCTGGTGAGTACCACAGATAATGGTTTGAATTCTCAAATTCACAGATGGGCTTGAAGTATGGATATGCAACGGAGGATGTAATGACAGGGTTATGCATTCAATGTAGAGGTTGGAGGTCTATAAACTATAATCCTGAAAGAAAAGCCTTCTTGGGAGTGGCTCCTACAACACTATTGCAGTCACTTGTCCAACATAAGCGATGGGCTGAAGGCAATCTTCATATCTTCCTCTCCAAATACTGTCCTTTCCTTCATGGACTTAGAAAGATACCCTTCAAACTTCAAGTTTCATACTGTACTTACTTGCTATGGGCTGCAAACTCCTTGGCTACTTTGTACTACGTTTCTGTGCCATCCATTTGCCTGCTTCGAGGAATCTCTTTATTTCCACAGGTATAAAACGTTCTCTATGGTGGAATAGCTCTAGATAATAAGCAAGTTGGTAATAACAAATGTCTTGCAACATCAGGCATCAAATCCATGGTTCCAACCATTTGCGTATGCAATGCTGTCCAACCGCATCTATGGCCTTGGAGAATTTGTTTGGTGTGGTGGCACATTTCATGGTTGGTGGAATGACCAAAGGATTTGGCTTTTCAAGCGGACAACTTCCTATTTCTTAGCCTCAGCTGACAATGTTCTCAGGTTATTGGGATTTACAAAGTCTGCTTTTGCCATTACTGCAAAAGTGGTTGACGAAGATGTTTCGAAAAGATACGAGCAAGAGGTCATGGAGTTTGGCTCTCAATCGCCCGTGTTCAACATTATTGTGACACTTGCGTTGTTCAATATGTTCTGTTTTCTTGGAGTAATGAAGCTGATAGTCTTCAGTCAAACTAAGATTTTAGATGAATTTGCAGTGCAGATTATTCTTTGCGGACTCTTGGTTATCATCAACATGCCTGTTTACGAAGCACTTTTCTTACGAAAGGACAAAGGAAGGATGCCGACCTCAGTAACATGCAAGTCTGTTGTTTTTGCGCTACTGGTCTACTCCATAGCTGTGTGCTAAAATGACAAGGTCCAGATTCTGTCAAAGAAATTAATTCTTACATCTGTATCAGCAAGAATTTGAAACACACGGAACAATAGTAATATTTGTAGGCTATAATTTTCAATCTAGAAATATTTTGAGACATTCATTAATATATTCGAGGGTTGTTAGACTTTACAATGACCATTGGACAAGTGGGTACTAATGATTCTCTGTAAGCTATTATAGGTAATGTCATCTTCCAAGTACACTATCAATCTACAGTAAAAATAAAAATGCTTTCCAGCACAAAGTATTAGGAATTATGATTAACAATTTTGATGATAATTGTATAATACTTTAAAATTTAAATTGAATTTATTTTTTTTTTGTATAATTAACGGTCTTAATTTCAAAAGGAAATAAAATAATAAGAAATGTATTTTCTTTTTTGCAGCAAGCTTCGTTGTGAACTTACCTTACTAGAAATAGTTTATCTGAAAGGTATTAGACATACACGATACCTTCGCAGACTCCACAAGCCCATACATGCATTAGCCCAAGTCCATAAACACTATGTACACAATCAGATAGGATAAAGCAAGAATAAGTTTAAATAGATGTGATGCTATCTTCTGTATATAGGATCAGGTAGAATCACTTTTGAATACTCAATTATATTTGTTATACGTGTATATAAACAGATACATCCAACATGAATATATGATTAATTCCTCA
>JANITW010000234.1:8958307-8979946 GCA_027564335.1 Erythroxylum williamsii | reverse complement strand
AATTTTATTATAATTTTTATAAATAAATAAAATTTTGGTGTAAAGTGGTTGGAATAATCCTAAATTTGATTTAAAAATATTCTTAAAATATTCTTTTGTACATGTAAAATTTTAGTGCAACGGACAAATGAAGATGCTTAATAGGTTAAAAATCCCTACGAAGCTTTAAAGTCTCTAAAACAATGGGGAACTGTTTAGGAGTTTGACATTCCAGAATCCCAATATATGGGATACTTTGCAAGGAGCCTTAATGAAAGTGTCAAAGTGATAGGTTAGATTACAAAAACCCAGACTCTTGTATGCAGGTGACGAGGATAGTGAGAATCATGAAAATTGGTTTTGTGAAAGAAGAAATCCCATCACAATATCATTTCTCCCTAAGGTATCCAGTAACGTCGGTGATGCAGACAAGGGATATGTCGTTCTTCCAAATTCTAAAACAAGTCAGAATATTCAACCCTCTATTTTTTCTTCTCTTTCGGCGTCTTCTTCATCTCACAAGAATACAAAAGACCTAACCAAACATTCGTTTGTACTGAGGGGAAGATAACACCTAATCAGGCAATAATGGGAAGAGAGGCGACGTTTAATAAAGAAATAGAGCTTTAAATGAGCACAGGCCATGTTTGATTCTTTGAAACAACAAATGGTGAAGCTTATATTACTAGGCTACCAGATTTTTCCAAACCATTTACCATTGAATGTGATGCCTCAGGTAGAGGTAAGAGGGGTAGGAGCAGTATTGATGCAAGAACAAAGGCCAATTAGCTACTTTAGTAAAGCATTATCAGAGAAAATTTTGGCTAAATCTGCTTATGAAAAGGAGATTATGCATTAGCACAAATCAGAATTTATTGGAATCATTTCCAAGTTTCACAAATCAGAAAGTTTAAAGCAACTTTAACCCAGAATTAGTAGAACTGGATGGCAAAACTAATGGGATATAGTGTTGATATCTATTACAAAGCACGCTCTAACTGCACCCTTATACCCATTAGCGTCTTCGTCTAATCACGCTTGTGATCAGATTTTAAGTTATGGAGCTCCTCCTACTAAAGAAAAGACAATGTTAAACGGAAGGGGAGGATGGATGCGTGTGCGGCAATCGGAATAGTAGGGTAGCATTGTCCCCACGCACAACTCGAAAAATGGTGATCAGAACTTTGCCGCATATCAGGTATAAGCATAACTTTGCAAAATATAAGATATATTTGCCTACTATTTCCATAATAGCTTTGTTTCTAAACTTGCATCATATAACGAAGATTTTTATTTTTATTTTTTATTTTATTTTATTGTCTAAAATTGTTATTATTATATTTTATTTATTTATTACCTTTTTATTTTATTTTACATCTTTTATATTTACTTGACTTTTTTTGTTATATCTTCGTGTCATATCTACATATAGATCTACCGAAAACAGCCTCTTTATTATGTAAGAGTAAGACTGCGTACTATTAGATCTTTCAAGACTCCGCTTCAGGTCAGAACTTTGGACTGGATGTGATGATAATGATGATCTGTTACAAACAATCAAAATGAATCGGGTTGGTGATGCTTTGTCTAGGGTGGTGGAGGAAGAAGAAAAATTGTAGCTTTCATGTCCAAACTGGAGGGACAACCATATACTACAGCAAGAAGTGGACAAAGATCCCACTTACGGCAGGCCATGCAAGATTTGCAGCATGATCCTACTTTAGATGTACAAAAAGTATGTATAGAATACTCTATTTGTCAGGTTCTCGTTATACTCTGTTTTATGACCATCCATCTATTCAATATATGGAATTCAGAGAAATTGGATAAATAAATGCTTATGGAACAAAGTAGGCACAGAATAATAGAAAAAGTTGAACTTTTTTCTCATTTGTCAATGATGCAAATCCAGTTCATTGACGTCAGGAGACTTATTACAGGCTTTAGACATTCTTGAAGCTATTTGAGCACAGGTCTCCATGGACTTTATCGTGGGTCTAGCTACGTAGAGGGGATAAGATGTTATTCCCTTATCTCAACAGGCTATCCAAGCGTGCTCATTTTATTCTGCTCAAACATCCGTATTCAGGAAAATAATAGTTGAATTGTTTGTAAAGTGATAATCTGTCTCCATGACATATCCCATTCCATTTTGAGCCCTTGTTCATGAGCAATTTTTGGCAGGAAACCAAACTACATATGAGCTCTTCTTACCATCTAGAATCTGACAAGCAAGCAAAGGTTGTAACAGGTCTCTTGAAGCTTATTTGTGATCCTTTGTTATGGATCAACCTCGAAATTTGTTCCTCTGGCTCCACTGGGCTAAATACTGGTAAAATACTGATATGGTATCCAAAAGAGGAAAAACAACATGATAGAAGTAGAAGAGAATGACAATGTGTTACATTTCCAGTTGCAGTTGACATTTGATGCAACATTCCCTTACACTGACCTGTGCTACACTACATTGAACAACATCTATTAGACACACACCTGAAGGATAATCTGAACTCATTTCGCATCCTTGTGATTGTTACAAAAATATTCCTAGAGTACTCATGCATTCTTCACTATCCTGTATGAGTAACAGGAGGATTGATTAACTTAACCTTAAGTTCTATATCTCCAGATTTAACCGCAAGGAGCCTCAACCATGCACTTTGCACCACCTCACCATCTATACAACTAATGCAACTTTCAGTTGCAAGACAGTTATCAATATCTGGAACAACCTTCCTCAATAAAGTCTCACCTCCTGAAACGTGCAGAATCTGTTTCAGTCTCGCAGCAGAGACAATTGGCTGAAGGTTGAGGGAAGCATGTCCCATCTTATCGTCAGCCTTGAATCTGTCTTTGTCAAACACCTCCTGTTGAAAGAGATAGTTGGGCATCAGATCTGTTCATCAAATCTGTTATCAAGTGATACTACTAAATAAACAACCAAATCCACATTAAAAGTATTTAACTTTTGAATGGGCACTACCACAATTTACTTAATACCAGTAACCCCAAACTATTAGTTCACCCAACCTGCATAAAGTTGCCACACTCGATCAAAAATAAAACCACAGACAGAGACCTACGATCATCCTGTAATGAAATCAAACAGGGATATAAACTCCTCATTTAAACCACTAATTTACCTATGGATCATACAAAAATTCCTATTAGACATATTCCATTCAACCAATCTCCTCCTAGGTCAAAGCCAGGAGAATGTGAAGAGCGAAAGCACTTGTCCACATATCATATTCAAATGGTTTTTGAAATTTAACTCCAAAAATTCAATTGCCGGTAGAAATATATTTCAGAAGCTTCAATCTTACCAAGCTTAGAACACCAGCAGGTTCAGTCAGGAAGAAACTTAGCTCTTCATTCCAAACTGGATTAAGACAACTATTGATAACCTTGGTCTTAGCTGTCTGTGAAAGCAAATACCATTCAGGGTAACATTCAAAGAAAAAGCCGTTCAACACAATCATGGAAATAACAATTCTGACCCGACAAAACAAATGCTATAAGAAGAATGATAAATCCTGGAATCACCTGGTTGCCAAGTTTGACAACTACATAAGGATCACTGCTCTTAAAGTCCCGGATTACCAATCTCTTTCCTTGCACAATTGTGACTTTTAGCAACCCTAACTGCTCTGCCATACAACACGCCTATCAAAGTAACGGCACAAACAACGAAAGCCACTGCAAAGAAAAGTAGAAGAATTCCAAGACTTCAATAAGATGATCATCTTGACAGTTACTAAATTGCAGATAAACAGCAATTGCATGGCAAGAGATTTGATATTATCACCCAAACATTACTTGAGTAAAATAAATTCATCTGATTACAGAGTGGAAGGAATTAAATGAAGGTGCAATATAGGTTTTAACAGAGATTTCACCAACTTAAAGAAATACACTTTAGATAACATCCTATTAAAGAACACATTCAACATAAGCAGCTCGTAGCCACACCATCATTCTCCGTTATTTTTCTGCAACTTATGTAAATGGTCATACCAAAAACAACTTCAGGTAAATTTACTTGCATGCATAAACAAAACAGTGTGGGGTTGATTAGAGGAAAAGATCGAGTAGCTAACTAAACAGACAGAGATATATAAGAGGAAAAGCGAATGCAAACAGATCACAAACGTTAATCAGCACCAGAATCCAGAATCGTGTCAAGTAAAGAAAATGGCAGTCACCAGAGTCTTCTAATCCGGAAAACCAACCAACAGTAAATGAAAACTGAACCACGAAAAACAGTAACTAGAAGGCAAAATGAACAAAGATGAGAAAAACAAAAGAAACCCACATAGAAGTAGCAAAACCAAAATCTATAACTTACCAAAAAGCAAAGAAAGATTAGAGCTTCGCGGAAAGTTGAGCGCTTTGGGGTGGAAATTTGTTTTGTCGAGTAATTTCAAGTTCCAACAGCGGAATGTTATAAAGAAGAGGAGGTCACCAGGCAATGAGACGTAAGCTCAGACGCCAACATTCGTTTGCAAACACGTGTCAGTTTTGGGATCGTTTGACTGAGGTCTCTTGACAACGTTAACCACCTCAGTTCACACGTACTCGTTTTGGTCTTTTGGTCTTCTTCCACTCTCTTTTCTCATTCTTTCTTGCCCTTGAGTCCTTGACTGTCTCCCGTCTCGACCGCGTCTTGACACGAGCTCGTGTGAACTGTACTTACTTCATTACTAGGTCCAATTTAAAAAAAATTTATTTACTTATATTATATACTATGACTAGTAAATAATGTCAACATGATGATAAGATAGAATAAGTCATTATTGTTTTAAATTGAATTTTTTACAAATAACTATATAGTAAACCTACCTTTTCTTTTCTACATATTTCCCTAACATTTTTTCGTAATAGGGTACAAATAAAAGATCTCGCGTAAAGAAATTTTAACTATTTCCTTAAATCTTCTAATTTTTCCCGTCGAATCATTCGATATATAGATAACTTAATATTTTAGTTAAATAGTACTTTTTCTTAACTATTTAACCTAAGCATTATTTTGCTTAGTCTATTTACTTTTTTTATAATGGTTAGACTTGTCTCTTTTTGTTCTAATTTGTGTACATGTTTACATATTTATATTGCATTTTATAATTGGATAATTGGATAACATTGTAAATTTGTAATTGTGAATTGTACGGAAATATTGATCATATGAAAGTTGAGGATATTGTAATATATGACATTACATTGGCAAAAGCAAAGGAGGATCACCAAACTTGTATTCATGCTTCATGTCAATGGATTACCATTTTTGGTACAAGGAAGAGTTTTTCTCTTCAGCTTTTCAACAGCTGTTGAAGTACTTTCTCTATAAGAAACGGAAGAAACAAAAAAGAGAATGCAATCTACACAATAACAAAGAAACAAACAAAATATTTTTCACTTTGATAGATGTCAAAAAAAATGTTTCAAGCATCAACATATTGACACATACAAGCACTGCCCCCAACTACCAACTATACAAACCACCACCTACGTCTATTTTATCACATCTCCTAGTAGGTCAGAATGGTGCACTAAACTACACTTGATCCGCCATGACACTAAATAATCTAATTGGTATTGCAGGGCAATAACAAGACGCTAACGTTCCTATCAAGGTTGGGGCATGTCATCTAATGTTACTTTACATTCATAAGTAATCAAGGGAAATTGCATCACGATTTTATTACCATGTTTACATTGTTGAATCACCTTTTGTCTTCTTTCTCCCTCTGCTGACTACAACTTGACCGGATATCTAACAAAGTGCTTCAGTTTGCGCCATTCTGCTGGAGACTGCTTTCCCTGTAGCTAAACTGTTTGCTTGCTTCACTTTGGTGCTGGTTTTTTTACCTTATGTTTCCAGTTGCTCTGCAATTAACAAATGAACATGATTTAAAATAAAGTCTGGAGCAATCAAATACGATGCATGAACTTAATGTAAGGGTAGATGCAAGTACAAGCGGCTCATCGTCAGAGATTTCATCCTCCTCAACATCTAAATGCTGTGATGATTCTATAGACACTTTCTCTGGCTCTGCATGGGAATCCTCAGCTGCGAGCATTTGCTGATTTCCTTCAGAATCTGAATTGTCTTTTTTAGCATCCTTTTCCAAGGATTCACTCAAGTCATCCGCTTCTCTCTCCTCTATGGCATCACTTTTTTTAGCATCTTGCACTGTGTTTTCTATATCTTCAGAAACTTCAGTCTTAAAATTGGATTTTGTCTCTTCATCAGATTCCTCTGAATGATTAGGGCTCTTGTCTGCTTCATCCAACTGTGCTCCTCTTGAAACCGATTGTTCCTTGACAGATTCCTCCAAATCTGATAGATCCTCAGTCACCCTCTGGGGTTCACCTTGAGACTCATCTGGGAGGAAACAAACCAGAATTTGGGGGGTCCAATAAGCATAATTATCCATATGCTAGCTTTGCAAGATACAATGAACAGTGTGTATTGAATAGAAAAAGAGAACAAAAACATATGACAATCACTCCAATTGCAATTGAAAGTGCAACTCCAGAATCAACACCAACATAGAACTTAACAAATAATTAGACATAATGATGAATTAAAAAAAATAAAGGAAACATAAACCAACAGTGACATCACATTACTTTTAATTAAAAACCTTTCACAAATCTAATCCACAAAATTGACCTAGCAATTGTACAGCTAAATGTTTTGACAACTAACTTCCTGAGTTTTTACAAAACTTGACTTCCCAAGAAGATACTCTATTATCAGTTATCTCACCTTCTTCTGTTGCCGCAGTAGCCTCAGGGTCTAATGATACATCAGGATCCCCTTTATCTTTCAATTCTTTTGGCACCTGTTTAGGTTTTTTCTTCGGAGTTCTTATTCCTTTAACTCTGTAATATTAAAAATTGACAGAATTATATCAGGAATTCAATGGAAAGGAAGTGCAACATAATAGCTCAACAAGAGATAAGAGCATTTCATACTAACATTTTGGTTGATTTCTTCTTTGGATTTGAACCACTGGAACTTCTGCTTTTTTTTGAAGGTGACCTGCAAAACAGTTTAAAGTATGAGACATGAACTGGGGAGAAGGATTTCTATGCAAATCGAATTCCATAACCAAGCCATTAATAATACCACAGAGGAGGACAAGTAGTCCCATAAGTTTATATAGAAATGGGTGCCAAAGTAACAAACTTTTATGACATATATCCTAACATTGCCAGGATTGAGAAAAAGAAAAATCCTGCAATACATACAATACTTACCATACAGCAGAAAAGGCCGGTTGGGAAGAGCTCAACTTCTGAAATGGAAAGAGGAAAAATTACAAAGGCAATCGTCAAGTAATTTCATCCTGGGAAAAGTTTTTGAACCCAGAAGCTTGAGGAAAGAATGTTAAAGATAGTGGACCTTTGAAGGTTTACGATCAACAAGCTGCCATCGCTCTTTATCTAAACGAAGTACTTCAACATCTCCATCCTCATATAGTATCTGCACCAAGCAAACAGATGATATTCCAGACATGAGCATCACAAATAGTCCCAATACACAAATTCAGATACAGAGAAGAGAGAAACTTACCACATGTTTTCCCTTTAGTGGGTCATAAGATTTAACTGTACCTTCATAAAACCTGCCAATTTGACCAGCATAAATACATATATGTAATCCCAAAGTTAAAAGAGATTTCTAGAATGCCATTGGACAGAAAGCAAGGTTTTAGCACAGCATTTACCTACTCCCATCATCTAAACCTCAGTACTATATGGAACTTTAAATCTACTTATCCCCCAACACCACCCGGAAGTAGAATGACAAACAGAAGCATCTTAAACTAGGAAAAGATAGAAAGAGTCTAAAGAAAATTAGCAAAGAAAAGAAAACTTAAGAGATGTTCACAGAATGTCTTACTCAGCAACAGAAGCGCATTAACTTGAATTTTAAGAAGTGTTCATGTCAACTAAAGAACCAAAAAGTATTGCACATAGGGTAAAAGAAGTGGCAGGACAACTGTCTGAAAATATTATGGCTTTCAATCAAACAAAACTGTACTTACTCTTTATCCAAGGGCCACCAAACTTTGATTTTACACCCAATTAGTTCTTCATTGTCAATGACACTTTTCTTTGTTGAGCACTGGAAAGAGTAAAAGGAAGAGGAAGTTAAAGCGAAACAACAAGAGGAATAAGTAGGACATCGTATTATATGTTGGAAGGGAAAATATCCAGAGCTGTACATCACAGGAAAGAAAGCTTCAACCAACAATAATAAGAATTAGAGTATGTCTCATGCACAAAAAAGAGTTGCCATTTACAGCAGGATTATGCTATGTGCATGAATTTAGACTAGACCAGCATATCATTATCAAACCTGAACACCTTAAATGTGAACAGGTATGCAGATGTGCACGGTACTCGTTTAACAGCAAGAGAGACAGAGAGGGACAAATCACTAAACTAGAGGTAAAACTCTAAATCTCACCGGTCAAAGAAAAATATCTTCTTCCATTTGTTGAGGAGGTATTCCCAACTAGGTTTTAATGCACTAATAGAGCCAACCAAGTATCATCATGTTTTTCTTGGTACACGGATAAGTATCACCAGATGGGAAATAATATTAAACATAATTGAGAAGCAATTTCTTAGATTATGCTCAACTGAAAGCAGTAAAGAAATAAACTTGATATTGTTTCAAGTGAAGGGCAAAATATTAACCTTTGCTAGCCCTGCAACGCTTCTTCTTTTTCGCTTCTTGGTGGATTCAGTCACAGACTTGTTAGCAGCATTCTTCTTATCGGTCAAAGTACGCATCTAAAGCAGAACAAATTATTTAAAAATTCATTAAACATATATAAGCCACCATACTGATAATTAAATAAATCTTACCATCAGATCATCTTCATCAGGATCTCCATCTTCATTGTCATTGTGACCCAAAACAGTAGTTTTGCCTTTTAGTTTTGATGAAAAACTTCTGCTTTTTTGAAGGAAGTTAGATTCAGCACTTTCTTTCAGCCTTAACTTTTTGCCCCCCGAATTAGGACTGGAATCATGTCCTAAAGCTTTTAACGAAGGGTTTAAAGGACTTTGGGTTGATCTTAAACCACTATGACCGTATGATGATCGCCTGCGTTTAGGAACAGGAATGGAAGAAATTTCACTAACTTTCCTCTTTTGAGCTTTTTGATGATCCACTTCTGATTTTTCCTCGCTTGAAAAGTTTTTGTGCCCGTTGCTAGACTCAAACTTGCTAGATATCCCCAAATTATCCAAATTAATTTCCCTCACCATTTTTAAAATATCAACATCATTATCAACATCCCTTGCTTTGACTGATGAAGATTTCTTTTTACCCGTTCTGCTCTTGGTTCCCTGAGACTTCAACTTTCTTATGATTTTCCCAAGAGGCATTTCATTTGCTTCTGTTTCACTGTCTTTTCGAGCCTGATCCTCAGCAACATCTGAAACAACCTGAGTTTACAGCAGGAAATACAATTTAGTAAAAGTTGCCAGCAACACCTAATGGCAAAGAAAAGTATTCCATTGTGGAGAGTGCATCTAGCACTAGAACATACTTTCTGATCTGTTTCCAAGTTCAGTGATTCCAGGTAAGCCAAGACACTCCCATCAGCCAACCATGTATGTCCTTTTGCCTATCAAAAGCAAGAAATACCATTGATGAAAATAAGAATATACTCACATTGTACTCAAAAGAACAAAATCATTCAAAGCTAAGTGAATGAAATGATAAAAGGCAGCAATGTAAAAGAATTAATAAACTCTGTTGATTCTGGAGAAACCATCAAGAACTTTACTTTGCCATGAGCTCAATTATTTTCCTATCAATAGAACAACTAAAATTATTTGAAGTTGCCGAAACTACCATAGATTCATTGCTTTCTTCCTCTTCATGTGGTTTATATAGCATTGTAGGCAGAGATACCCTTGAAGCCAACTTTTGCAGATCATCCTCCTTTTGAGATAAGCGCTTGGTAACTGCCAGCCCAAGATCAGAGATAGCATGGGAATTCTGTGGACATCAAAAATTCCAATCATAAGACCATTTTTATTCACTAAAATTTTACAGTGACCAGTCATCACTTTTGTGGTAAGTTGCTATTCATTAAACAAAAAGATAAAGAAGAGAACGCAGTAGGAATAGTTTCTCTGTGACCTTGGATTTTGCTGCATCAACTATATCTTCAGAGGACTTGATACTCTGAAATATAGACACTATAGCAGAAATACTCTCCTCCGTGTTCAAACCAGAATCCAACTTAGCATCTTCATCTTTTTGCACAAGCATTGAAACAATTAAATATAATTTCCTGAAAAAGCATTAAAAAAAACAGATAATGTTACTCTGCAACAAATATTGTACAAAAACAAGGATTTGATGCTTTCATTTAATAAATTACGTAGATTAAATATTACCTTCAAAGCAGAACTAAAATGGAATCAGACACTAACCGATATATTGGTTCAAATGCTTTAACATCTTTCCATTCATCTACACAGGGGCATGACAGATGAGCAAGAGAGTGGACCAAGTACGGGAGGATGTGTTCAGGATAAGGTGACACTGGCGTTGCATCACTTTGGACAGGTGGTTGTCGGGCCTTTGCTTGGTGATGCATTTGAATGATATCAACAAGGTTCTGTTTCTCCTGTCAATTCAAACAGGAGGTCAATTTCAATCAAGAAAGTATTTGCAGCTTTATTTTACAGGAAGAAAGAAAGCATAATTAGGCAGCAGAGGTTAAATATGAACCAATCGGTTCCAGCATATGTACCTCTTCCAGATCAGAAGGCTTTGATCCCACTGAATTAAATAAGAATGCACACGCATATTTCACATCCAGAAGCCTGTCCTTTATATACTGATGGACTTTGCTTAAAAATAGCTTTCTAGCTTGGGGAAAGGGAATCTAAAAGATGAAAAAGAAAAGGAAGAAACAGAGAAAAATAAATTATGACATAAACCATCAGTAGTTGCAACTTACAAGTAACTGGAAAACTGATGATAGCAATAACCAGAAAGCACTTTACCTCTGGTGTCCTCAATGTTAAGTGGAAGATATCAATAGGTATCTTATGATCCCATTGCTTTGATAATCTAAGAACCGCCTTTGCAGAAGCAAGTCTCAAGTGGGCCTTGTCAACTGAGCTGTATGATGAGACAACTTGGTAAATAAAGCTATTAATCTCACAAGATAAAAACTGACAAATTAAAGATGATATGTAGACTGATTCTAAGTGGCAATAATATGATACCTTGATTCTGTATCTGTTGACAATTCTCCAAAACAAAGCATCTTCCTTAGGATTTCAAGAAGGTCATCAATACCAGGACGAAGTTGTGCATCTTTGACAGGCAAGTAGCTCTTAACCAATGTCTTAATACCATAAATCTACATGCAATATTCATTTCAAATTCAGATAAAAGATAAAGAATCAGGGTCTAGGGACCACAAAAATCAAAACTTTACTTAATGAACACAGCTCATCTTTGAAAGAATTGAGATAAATAAAAAGGACTAACCTTCAACAAGCACAGTTCACTTCTGCTATCCCAATCAACATTTGAATTGTCTTCTTTCTGTAACAATAAAGCATCCTTAATTATGAAGAATATTAATCAGTAAATCATAAATAAGAGAAATTGAAAGGAACTTCAAGGCATACACTGCCGCATTCCAGGATCTTATTTTTGATGAATTTTTCAATCTCTCCCTCTCTAGTTTCAAAAACTGGCATTGCAGTCTGTGCTATGCATCCCAAAGATTGTAATACAGCAGGCAAATGTCTCTTCTCCTCCAACATATCAACAAGTCTCTGAGCAAGCAAGCAACATCGTTTTATGCAAGTACATTTATAAATGGCACCTTACAGAGAAGGTGACACATCTGACCACTAGTAGCATACAATAGGGAGAAAATAAAAAAGAGGCACCACCTTGTACAAAACAGAGAGGGACTTAAGCCCATCATCCTTTGTTATAGCTGCCAGGGCATGTACAGCATATTTGGCCTGTCTTCGGGTGCCTTCCAAACAGAACCTTTCTAATATGAGGTCAACTGAACTGCATTAATCAATAAGTGTGTAAGGGTATATTTAAGGTGCAAATCAAGATGCCAATAGTTTAAAGGGCAGTACCTTGACGACACTGCAAGTTGTTCACGTATGGTACCACCAGCTTTTGCCAAAATGTGCAAAGCCCCTTCTTTGATCACGTCATCATCATCTTTGAGGAAATTTACTAGTTCTTCTTCTGCCCCACCAAGCAGTAATGGACAGAAATGTGCAAGAATCTGAAAACTCATCACATAAAACTTCAATAAGTTCCCAACAGATGAAAAAATCAACTTGATACTTAAATTATGAGCTTTAAGCAGGACAACTTGATACTTAAATTATGAGCTTTAAGCAGGAACAAACATACAAATGCCATTTAGTTTAAAGTCAATGGCCTCTTAAAGATATGCAAGTCTGTACTGGATTCACAACAACTACAATCATAGAAAAAGACAATAGTTATCTAACACAAAGTTCCCAACTCAAGTGACGGTTAAATCACAGTCAAGAAAAAAGATGTCGAAAGATAATCAATGAATAAATGGTCACTTGGTGAAGGATACAATACACTTTAGACTAACGTATTGTTCTTACCACAAGTATATCCATGCAAGATTGAGTAAGCTGAGCATTTCCAGAAGATTTGTGTCTAGCAGCCTCCAGAAGAATATCTTTGACATGCTCCTTGTTGAAAAGTAAATTAGAGCATTTCAAAGAGAGATTGCTCAAAAATTCATTGAGTCTGTGCTTCTCACCAAGGATTTTAAGCAAATCTTCCTGCAAAAAGAAAATTTTCAAGAACAACTTTTAGAAGCAAAAATAAGTTGCAGGGAACAAGTGACTTCAATTGACTTATTGAATGAGAACTTAGGAAAGCAGTACAACACATCAGTTACTTCTATATTTGTCATAAGGTGCTAATTACAGTGACCAACTAAAGGAAAATGTGCATCAGCGTCAGATTCTCTAAAGAAAAAACTATTTTCAGCTACTGAGACAAATTGGTCAGGCTTACATCAATGTAGTAAGAGACGTCTACAAATAAAATAACAAACAGTAAGCATTTGGAGCAGAATCAAGAAACCATAAATAAGAACCAGAAATCAGGAGATTGTGGCAGGTAATGAAATGACAACAGCAAATATCATGGTAATGAGTGTTATAGTTAGCACACAATCTGGATACCCATAGTAAGATCATCACTCACAAAGTTGAAACCGCAAAGCTTATGAGTTCTATACCCCAAACAAATCCTCAAGTCTAGTTTCTAATCAGAAAATAGCAAAAACTGATCGCATATATTCCTATTATATCACTTACCCGACTACTAAAAGTTTGACATAAGCTAGTACTTGGATCAAGTAGACTTGTCAAAATCTTCCAAATGTTGGTATCATTCAATTGATCAAGTATCTGGAAATTCTCCTCAGCTTTCACAGGTTCAGCAAATGAGCGGGACATGATCCGGAAGCAAAACAGAACCTTTTTTTGGATCTCAGGAACATCTCCATTCTGCACTTGAAACACACGGAATGTAACTTTTTTCTCAACTTTTATGCTAAACATGAATTGAGTTAAATTTGCTAGATTTGTGTACCTGATGCATCTGCCTAAGGGACAGATATCTCTGCATCTCTTGCTGTAATCTGCATTAAAAAATGTAATATTCATAAGAACAGCGAATAATTCATCAGATTTGCAAAAACGCCAATGGTCAGGTCTAAACCAAACATTAGTTAAACTCACCTTTGTTTATGCTCCAAAATCTTCTCAAATGCTTTAAGCTCGACTTTGTCAAATGCAGAGAAAACTCTGATCCAGTGCTTAACTCTGTTTTTTACAGAGAACTCAGCTGGAAATAGAGATCCAGAAAGAGTTGATTCAATTGTATCTGATCTGAAGAGAAAATATACGTGTTAGAAACTATTTTAACCAGTAACTGGAGAATCAAGAACTTAAAAGCTATAAGTTTATCAGATCACCTAACATATTACCATGGAAGGGCAGAAGAGGAAACGAAAAAGAATATGGCACAGAGTGAACAGTAATATGTCTTACCTGAAATCTTTGTCATACAAGCACCTCATAATCTTTCCAGGAATCCAATCGAATTCACTTAGATTTTTTGAGCCCTCAGTGGTCTTCACACAATAAACCTTGAATATCTCAGCAAGTTTCTCCATGGTATAACTTTTAACAAGTAACTAGAAGTCCAAGAAAGAAAACACCACACATTAATTACTATGAATAACACCATAAATACTTATGCAACAATTTCATGCACCAAAAGAAAAGAGCAACGAGCCTACAGATTTATCCCTGAGACGATCTGCAACTAATTTTATTGTTTCTACAGGAATTGAACTCAAGGCATGACATGCCAAATTGAAGATCACGTCAACAACTTGCTTTCGGACATTCTCATCATAGTCCAACAGTCGATCACAAAGGGCAGCTGGAATATATTGAACCAAATCAAATAAGGTAAGGTTCTCAAAGAACAAATTTGTCAAAACAATCACCAAACTTACAAAAGATTTGGGGAGCCTCAGCTCGAAATGGATCTGCCAACAGGCAATTTTTAACATGTTCCAGGACAGACATCCTGACCCCAACTACTCTATCAGTCAACCTTTTCAAAAACTCTGAAAATATTGGCTGAAACGATTCACTGATGGGAGATCCTGGCACAGCAAATAGATCTCCGACTAATTCGACAGCTTTCAAGCGAGTCTCTAGCTTATCTGCCTGCGATGGGAATAAACATAGTAAGAAATTACTAATTCATTAACAGTAAGTTACAGCATCAAAGATTAATGAAGTCTTAAATTCATATGTACATAGGTACATCAAAACGTGCAAGCCTTTTTCACGGTGCCACAAGAAATTTATGTTGACACCAATAACTGAATACTAATGTAATATAGAAGCAAGATTTTTGTAAATGTAGTCATAGAAGAGTACGAGTAAGCAATGGATCTGGAATTACCAGTAGCTCCCCTGTGATATATGGAGCAACTCCTGATAGGATATTAGGAGCGCAACGATAAACATCATATATAACTTCATGGTAGTCAATCCGGTTATCTGTGGACCTATTATCACCGGATATAGATGATATGAGGAACTGTTTTATGCCAGTTTCAAGTTTTTTGGCACATTGCTCTATAACATTCATGGCAAGCTTCCTTGCAGCAGGGGAGATATCCTACAATTTACATGCATCGTTCAATTATCTGCCATTAAGGAAGCCATATAATAACAAATACAAAATTAAAAATAATAAAATAGCCCTGACAATGTTAATTGCGATATAGCTCAAGAGAAAATGCTTACACTTCTGTTACGTCCTAATACAGACAAAATAATAAGCAAAAGATCCTCTCGAACATCCTCAATTTCTTCAATGAGAAGGACCATGATTGTCTGCATCGAAGACAATATACTTTCTTGATGATCATCACTGCAAAGACAAAGTTTCGAGATCAATCACTTTTTGAAATATGGAACACATACTTCCGTTATTCAGAATATGACTATAAGCCCCAAATATAAATGAATAGAGAACTGGGTCGACACAAGAAAGGGATTAGAAAAAGGTTGTCGAGACCAAAGAGCCTGCACTTAGGATTATAATGCTAAAAGTTGATCCATCCTTAAAAAAGATATCCTATATTTATCAACCAAACTAGTGCAAACATCAGGAACCACTTATTTATACTTCTACCAGAACTTTAGTCTGTTATCATGACACCGAGACAACCTTTAAGCTCAAACAAACAAATCCCAAATTAGCCACTAGATTTTCAATCAAAACATAGAGAACATATAGTTCCATGCTTCAACATCATCAACTTTATAGCAAACAATCATATCTGGGTAGACAAGCTTGAAAGTTGGATGAAAAATCAAATGATTTCATTTTAAGTGTAAATGGAAACGCCTGACTCTCAAACTTTTATAAGGAAAATCAACCATTTTGGCATGCCATAGAGACGAATTCTAGATTGGAAGAACTAACATACAACATCTAGATCTATACAGACAGATTTCCTTGATCCATATTATTGCACTGAGCTAAAAGATGCTAGAATAAGAGAAAAATGAGTCCAAAACATGCAAATAATATTGAGCATCATAAATGAAACCAAACCATGGGATATAACACACCTGGCTACAGAAAAAAATGTACTGAACATTTTATTCACCAGATCATCACTTTCAAGATCCAACATCGCAACACATGACCTACATTTGGCAAGAATCTCCAAAATAACAACACTCCTTCCAAATGAGGGACTACTAGCTTCGCTTAACCCACTAAAAGTGTCTACAATCAAGTGAAAAACATCCTGCAGACGGCAAAACAATTAGCTAGGAAGCAAAAAATTTAAGGTATTTTAATAAAATGGAATCCATTAGTCAATAAGTGTGATCAAGGTTAAAAAAAAGCACCTTTAGAACATCACCACTGTAGGGAGCTTCAGGTGCAGCAATCCGGGTTATCTCACAAATACAGGTTGCCACCAAAATTTTAACATCTCTATCTTGATGCTTTAGCAGTTCCATCTTTATAATTGCATCAAGAAAAGGCTGCATTGACTCCATTATTGAAGTGGACGGCGATTGATCCATTTCAGAAAGAGAGGTAGCAGCTTGCTGCAGGTATAGCACATATTACTAGCAAACAACAAATAAGAAAATAAAATTATGCCCTATAAAGAAAATACAAGCAAGGGTGTGAACAAATATTTTCCATGGTACTAAAAGTCCAATTTTTCCAAGAAAGCATACCAACAATCTGAATGTACATATTGTAACAGATTGGCCTGTACACAACACAAATTTCATAAGACAAGCAGCATAAAAGTAGCAGACCACAAAGTAAATATCAGTAAGAGGAATGCTTAGTTGGGGCAGTAACTGGTAGCAGTACCCCTGAGTCACAAAAAAGTAGTTTCAACATAGTTCTAGCAACTTCAGCTCATACACAAAATCCATAGAGCTTATGTAAGTTATATGTATCTAAGCAATTAACATATATGGAAAGAATAAAAAGAGAGTGACAAATATCATCAACACTGGAACGAGTAATTACAAAGGGAAATATCATTTTTCCTCTGTTACAGCACTTCTGTTCCGTAGTCGTGAATTAAACAGCAGAATGAGAAGGCCAAAATTCAGGCAGAGAAACAGTTAAAGGGTCTGTTTTTAGCATTGTTTTCATTGTTCTTGTTTCCAAGAAAGCTTTTGTCCACCCAATATAAATGGCAAAAGTTGCAATCATCAAGTTCTGTTAGCAACAGAGGTAACCTTTAAGCTTATTAAATAGCATATGATCATCCTGAGATTATGATTTCTATACACTTAAAAGATTGAATTAGACCAATTTTTGCAGGTCCCACCTCTGCCAAGTAATTCATCAAGAGCCTAAGATCCCTACTATTAATGTCAAAATTACAATGGTAGTAACGTTTTATTTTTTCAAGACTGCTAAAGCAAAATTCCTGCCAACACGCTGCCCCCAAAAGGAAAATAGAAAATAGATCCATTTGGAAAAGGAAACTAAAAACTGCAACAACAAAGGGTCCAATTCAATAAAACTAATCATTAGCTGTTATATGAAAGGACATTGGAATAGACTCACAAGCCAGTATCTCATGCACATCTGATGGCATCTGCTATGACACAAAGGTCATTTGGTTGTGCCCAGAGAAATTCATAAACACTATTCACTCAAATAAAGTGCAATAATATATATGAAACCTATAACTTTTGATGAATCAGGTCCCCAAGCCAGGATGAAAGGACAGCATTACTTTTTGTGGCTCAAAGGGCTAGCACAACTTAATCCAACTAACCTAAACTCTAAACTGTTACATTGTCATGCAGGCCATGCCCATAAACTGAAAGGTCAACCGTCATAAGAAAATTAGAGACAAGATCCTCTAGTGAAAATCAATATGAATGAGTAGAATCACGGACAAGATCTTCAGAATTAAAAGTAGAGTATCAGTCAAAAATTGGAGTTAAGAGCCATTTTTTCTATTACTTGAAGCCAGAGAGAAGCATAAACCTTCAAATGATGGAAATTCATTATTTAACTAGCCTAATAATGTTTTACACCCGAGCTCAATGTTCATTGGCATACACTTGGTTCACTAAGGGTCAATAATTTAATCCTCAGGAACATATACCCTGGCCTCTAATTACAGTATATACAACCGAAACAAATAAACAGAGACACACTATGCAACAAGCATAAAATAAATAAAGAATTAACAACATCTACATTATACTCAACTAAAGTAAAAAGAAGAATTATTCAGAAACAATACCTCATAGAACAAAAGGGAAGCCAACAAACCCTAATTGAACCTGATTCCCAAAGAAAAAAACGCTCCAGGACCACAAACACTACAGAAAACAAACTTTCTAGTCTAAAGAAAGCAAATTCACATACTAAACCTGAGAAAGTCTTAATATTTAAGCTTCCTTAGAACCCTACGAAGTCTTCTTAAACCCGAAGCTAACTCAATTTGACCTTGAAGAAACCGAAACAAACACCGCAAGAAATTCTCTGTCACACACAAACACGTAGCAACAGCAAAAGAAACAAGAAGAAGAAGAAGAAGAAAAAGAAGAAAACGTCAAAATTCACTCTCTTTGAAAGCAAACAGAGAGAATAACAGAATTAACTAACCAGACCCCAAGAAAGGAAAGAAAAAAGTTGCAAACTCAACATAACCAAATGCACACCTCAAGGAGCTTAAGGAGCTCATCTTTGGAAGAGGGAAGGTCCTCGAGAAGCTTGGATCCCACCTCCACGAGTTGCCGTTGAACCTTCTCCTCCATGTTTCTAAGTATAACTACTCTCTCAAATACGACCTCGTTCAGAAGCTTCGAAGCACGAGCTTGCTCATGGACTCCAATTCAAGATAATAGGGTTGGTTAAGTACGCGAGGAAGAAGATGTGATTTCTCCACTCTCTCTCTCTCTCTCTCTCTCTCTCTCTGTTTCGAATATTTTTGTTTTTAATTTTTGTTTTTCTTTTTTTTTTATCTCGAACAGGGTCGCGGAATGAACTCTTAACTCGTAAGGGATGATTTCTCACTTCATCACTCATCTGCAGTAGTAAGTAATGCCTAGCTAGTCTATCTCTCACAAGACATGACGCTAAAGGACAAAACATAACATTATCCTCGGAGCACAATATCCTATGGCAGTACAACTTTTGATTCTAATTAAAAACAAGTTAGTTTAAGTCCTTACATTTATTAATATCTTAATTTCCTTTTTCTAAATTCTTGAGAAATTAAATTATTTTTATAATTTTCAATTCATATCTTAAAATTAAAAATAAGAATATGTACTATAAAATTTAAGGATTAAACGAACTTGCTATTTTTTAATGAAAAATATTTATATTTTTTAAATGACGAAAATAAAATTTAGTAAAAAGGGGGTTTTATATTTTTTATGTTTTTATTAAATAAATTATTAAGTTGATCTCTTTATTTATTAAATAAAAGTCGTTTTTGTTTTTGGTGTCTCTTGTTCCAATCACTCCCCACATCTTTTTCAACGATGACAATGACACTTGACTAAGCGGTTAATGTGATATCAGATCTTTTGTTTTGATTAATCAAATACTACCTTATTTTATTAAATTTCATCAACATATTTATATAAAGTTTACACAAATGTGTGAAATAGCGTTGGAACATCGTCATAAGTACAAGATGCTCCAACCCAACTAATGTTACATAGTGACTCTTTTTAACAATTGAGTTTTTATTTTCATTAAACGATTTAAGTCTATCCCATTTTTTATGTTAATTAATAATTTTATTTATAAACTTGCCAATGCAGCGGCTTAATCTGACTTGACCGTGAGTTAGGGTGGCTCACTGCTCGACGAGCCAAAATAGGTCAGCCTGTAATTTAAATTATGACCTGACTGATCACAAATAAATCGGATCAATCTGGCTTATCATATTTTTAAAAAAACTCAAAAATTACATTTTGTTTTTAAAATAACGATCAGACCACAATCTTAGTTAAATTGGCCCATGAGCCGATTAGTTCGATCTCTACTTATGACCTGCCCATAGGCCGATCAACCTGAACTAAAATTGAGACGCACCATATTCGACATCCCTATTTATTTATTTGTTACTTGAGGCCAATATCAAACCGATTGTTTTAGAGATGTAATGTAAGATTTAGGCTTCAATTTTCTTTTTCTTTCCTTTTCTATATAATAAGAGACTTCATGACTATCATTCTTTAGTACTTTTCCAAAGAGCTTTTAGTACTTGAAAGCATTATTATGGATATCGTGGTGCATTGATTAGTACATTAGTGCTTAAAAAATTGGTATCTAACAAAAAGATTTTATACCAAATTTTGGCATCGTCGATATTAACTATTTTGGTTAGTATTGGTGGCTATCAACTAGTCACTAAAATATTGATCAAATACTAATTAGAATTATAATTCAAAAAATAGGATTAAATTAAAAAATTAAATTTCTCTTATATAAAATAATAATTACTATGATAAATTGCCTGCAATATATATAACAAATAATAAAGATACAAATAAAAATGTATTAAATAAAATTTATATAATTAGACTTAGACATGATACATTAGATAATTAAATATATTAGGTTAATATAATTTAAATAATTTTTATAAATATTTTTAAATTTTATATATTTCACATTGACTATGTATACTTTTTAGTGCATATATGTGAAATTTACTATAACAACTTTTGAAATATGTAAAGATAGCATTTGCAATTAAATTTACTTGTTATAAATTTATATTTTTACTTTATATTATTCTTAATTTTAGATCTATATGAGAGTTAAATGATCTTTTTCTCCTCTTAATTTACAAGAAATATATGAAAAATAATATTAGTAAAAATAAAAATAGTTTTATATCAAGTTTATATTATTATAATTAATTGAGATTGGATTGAAGTAAAGTAAACAAAGTATCTAACGTAATGTACTGAATGATTGTTTTATGATTTTATAAAATTTAAAAATTATTTTATAATTTTTAAAAAAATATTCAAAATGGTATTTGATATTGATTAGTACCAGTATCATGTTGTACCATAATCAAATCTGATACCAATTCTGATATGATATTTAACACTGGTTGAAAGAGAATTTTCTAATAATTTCTCAATGTTATACTAAATTTGTAGCACACCACAACTATAGAAAATATGCTTGAACATCCAGAGGACATCCGAGAACATGCCATATAAGAATGACATGTTAAAACAATCATATTCACTTATTATGGCATCACAAAAACACAAGTGCTTCAAAGGACTAAATTTCATCATTTCATTTATAAAAATAAACTTACTTTGTCATTACATTCCATAATCCATATATTTTGTTGGGCGCTGATTTCTTTTCCTAGTAAATAAGTTTCTTTATTTTATTTTGAGGCTTAGTTTGCTAATTTCCTTTTTGTTAAAAATTAATTTGAGGTTTAGTGCTTAGTTAATGATTATTAAATGAAGGAATTTAGTTAAATTAGAGGTTTGATAAGT
>JANITW010000234.1:8941171-8952644 GCA_027564335.1 Erythroxylum williamsii | reverse complement strand
TATAGAGGCACCGTTGGACCGTCGTTCCACGGACATTGCTGGGACTTCCAGGCAGTAGCTCGGAAGTAACAGGTGAGTAACCTAGTTGGTTTCTCCTATTCTTGAGTGTCTAAATGCTCACTGTGAATTACTTGATAATGGGAATAACATGACTACTGAATTGTATGTGATCGAATTACCCTGTATGACCACTGAAATGTATAAGAGTGAACTGTATTAGTATTGCTGAAATGTATACGACCGAGTTGCATGATTACTGAAAAGTGTACGATTGTATTGTGTGCGTTTACTGTATTGGACTGTGAAATTGCATGAGAACTGAAATGTTTGAAATGTACATGATCAATGACATGTTTCTACTGTACTAGATTGGATTACTGTACTGGACTGAATTACTGAATGATACTGAGAAATACAATACTGGGCTTTCATAGCCATACACTGAATTACTGAATACTGAGTTACTGAATAATGGATTTACTGAACACTGCGTTGCATGCATAGATGCATGATCAGATAATGGAATGTGACCCAAGTGCTGATATCACTGAAAAGAGCTTCGAGCTCGAACACTGTACTGACCGGGCCTAGCCCGAGGGGAGAAATCCCTGACGCGTCCCACTGATCACTGTTACTACTGACCGGGCCTCGAGCCCGAGGGGATTTATCCCTAAACACTGTACTGACCGGGCCTAGCCCGAGGGGAGAAATCCCTGACGCATCCCACTGATTACTGAATGAGCGCTTGGGCACAATACTGAATTAACTGGAAAAGAGTCACACGTGCATTGCATACTGTACTGAATGCCTGAAATGACTGTATGTGACTACTGTAAAGCCTGAAATGACTGTATGTGACTACCGTGAATGACTGTGACTATCTACTGTAAATTATTGCGAATGAATGACTGAATTGTGGCAATGACATGAGATACTGCAAACTGTTATCACTGTACATCGTTCAGGTTACTGTAAACTGTTATAGACTACTGTAAATTGTATATAATACTGTTAATTGTATATTACTGGGGTATGCTGTACGCAATTATGCGTAATGCATGATTTGAGTGAACCATCAATGATGGTTTCTCACTGAGTTCGCAAAACTCACCCAAAATTTGCATTTTATTTTTCAGGACTGATAGAGTAGACTCCTAGCTCCGAAGACAGTCTTTTCGTGCCATGCGAGCGTGCAGACAGAGAGCGATGGCTCACAGGTTGGTCAGCTGGGTTAGCTTTGAGGATGACTTAGGATAGATATTTGTATCGATTTCCCTTTGGGTTTTGTTTAGGAGACCGATAGACTTGCTTATTCAGACACTGGATGACTGTATTGAGACTGGTATTGTAGATTTTAATTTAATGATTACTGTTATGTTGTGATTTAATTTACTGCGAGGCCATGTGAATTTTAATGGAACTGTTCTGGTAGTGCACCTTTATCGTGGGATACGTGTCGGGCGTCCCGATGTGTACCCTACGGTGAGGGGGCGCTATGTGTAGCACCCCACTCTTGCAAGACATGTACCTGATATCCTGAGTGATATCTGAGTATGTACCCCACAATGTGACATGTTAGAACAGTCAAATAATCGAAATGTGTTACAATTTTTTAAACATCATATGTATATTTAGGAAATTAATAAACAAATTGGGCTCACTTTATTCATAAACATTTTCATTCACAAGTGTTACTCCACTCATTGATCAATCTCATTTACAAACATTTCCAATTTGGAAAGTTGTTACAAAATAGAATTATTCAAATAATCGAGGTACAATAATTGCTAAATACAGAATTTGATACAAAAATAAAGAAATACAAATGCAGACGTGAACTGATCCCGAGCTCTATCTCCTACTCAAATGTGATGGCTTGACTCTAATTTGTTTAACTGGAGATCTTCTCTAAGCCTGTAAAATAATGTTCAATTTTGGTGAGTTTTGCGAATTTAATGAGTTAACCATCCTCAATGGTTCACTCACATCATACAACACATTAACTTATACAGTCACATGATTTATATCATTTTATTTATCGTCATGTAGCATCATATAATACTTTGTTCACAATTTTCTCTCATTCAATGCAATTCAACAATCAATTTAAATCATTTGAAGCATACATATTAAATGTATATGCAATGCTCATAAAACTCATTTTCAATTATTACGTTATTGTGATTGAGTGCCTATAATTGTCCCGTGTCTATTGTAGATACTAGGCTCATTGATAACTGTCCCTTATCCGTTGGAGATACAGGCCTCATTATACATAGTGAGCCTTTGACTCTTGATCACATTTTTAGTCTTAAGCTCATTTTAGGGGCTATTTAAGTCACAAATGTCATTATCTGTTCATGCATTCATGTAACGAAATGTATCACATAAATTCAGTTAATCAAACGTGCTCAATATTACATAGAAATATTCACTACCGCATTCTCATTCACATTTGTCTTCAGACCTTGGTCTAGCATTCAACATAAATGTCGAGAATCATTTATTTCGTCAAATTCACATACATGGAATACTTCCAATATGTCATTCATGCATCAAACACCTTGGACATTCAATGTCTGGAATCAGCACAATCATATTCACAAATTAATTCAATGCAACATTTAAAACAAACAATTTATTAAGTGAGACCATCTAGGTTACTCACAGTATGCTCCAGATTAACATTAGCTTCCATGATCCGAAAACGTCTGGATGCGGACATTAAACTCCTATCATATGAATATATTCATTCCCATTATACACATGTTTTTAGTACTTTGATACCAACAATTCATTCACTAAGTTATAACATCAATCAATCATTCAAATTTTCTCAGATTTTCGAGTCAATTTTATATGGCCATTTTGACAATGAAAAAGACGTATTTAGGTAACACATTCTTAAAAAAAAAAATGTTCCTCTAGTTTCTAATGAAATAAAGTTCATACAATTTGGTTTAGTATTTTGCAAGTTATACACAAAATACTTCAGACTGTTCTCTCACTGCAACAGCACTCAGTACTCAAATTCGAGCCAAATTTTGAAACTCTTAAAGATAGAATTAAAATTATATTCCTTCATGAAATTTGTATCCATATGTCTCTAGTTTGATATAGATCAAAAATTATTTCATTTTAATATCTACAGATCAAGAGATGGCCAAAATACAGATGCATGTTCAGTAAAAACACTCCATTTAACAATTTCCAGTACACTTCATCATTTTCATCATAAACTCATCAATCAATCGTTATCAATCCTTTCATAATGAATTCAGATGGCCATGAAGTTTTATGAAGAGGAAAAAATGTGGGAGAAGTTTTTGTTTCAAATTTCAAGTCAATCGGAGGTCCAGAGAAGAAGTTATGATCAAAATGGTGAAGGATGTTCAAAACTATCATATATCTCTACATTCTCACTGTCACGATCGTGCATTTCCAGTTGGTTGTTCACTGTCTCGATTTTGCCTTTCTAGATACCTTCTCTATGTCATGGTTGTGCATGTGCATGATCGTGCATGGCTTAATTTCTCCCTTTTGTCATGATCATGCTTGTGCACGATCATGACAAACGATGTTTTGTAGATTCATATGAAACTGCATATTTTCATTTTTCTTCATCTCTTTTACTAAATCCAACATTTGTAACTTATGTCTCCTTTATTTTCTCTTCATTTCGACTTCCGTTTAGCTCAACTCATTCACAAACAAATCAAAATCTATGACTGATTATAAACATGAAACACATAATAGTTCATATATGCATATTCATCCTATTTTTTACATTTCTTCATTTTTTGCACTTCTTCATTTCATCTCTCACTATCATCTTAGTCCTTCCTATTTCAAAACATCACATTACACTAGCCCTTTTCCTTAACTCCTACTCACTTAAATCCATCTCTATAACACCCATTGAGATTCATGTAAATATACGGTAAAAATAGAGCATGAACACCCATTTAACTATCAAATTTTTCAACACTCTTTTTACACCATCTTTAACAATCATTCTAACTCACATCATCACAACAACGACTTATGAACTATTGATCATCATCGTTTATTTAAAAACAAGAGATGAAAATACCCAGGTTTTCTCGTTCACATTTCAGTATATACGTATCACCATTTTATAATCATTTAACTGTTAACTATTATTAAAAGTGCTTCATTCAACAAATAAATAAGAGTAGTGCTTAATACTTACTTGTTTAAACTTTAAGATCTTCAAATCACTGTTAACCCTAGCTCCTCAACACTACACGATCATCTCATTTTAATGAGGAAAAGGTTGGAATTTTAGCAAGAAGAAGAAGATATTTAAGTGGCTAGTATAAGACTAAGGTCAAAAATCAACTTGATGAAGGGTGGTAAGAGTTTCGTAGATGAACAGAACAATGAAGAAGATGGGAGTGTTTTTTGGTCGAAATGAAAGACAACGAAGACGTCTTTCAAATGGACAATAATATGGTTTTAAAAAGTGTCATGACATCTTTCACTTAAATGATTTATACTAAACAACATTTAATTGCTTAGTCCATTTGTCTCCCTATTTCTAATTCAGTTGTCTCTTGATTTTCTATGACACTTATCATTAAATCTCAATATCCATTATAAAAATTTTCACTGTTATTTGGCTCTTATTTCTACTACTATTTATAAATTGTTCTGTCACTTGGCATTTTTCTTAGTCTAAAAATACCCTTAATTCTAAAAAATTATCATATTTCACCAAAATTTCTAATTCAAAACTTATACACACCAACTCAATTTTTTTAGACACATAATCCACAGTTCATATTATAATCGCATTAAAAAAATCATTTATACTCATAAAATGTCAAATGAGTGCATGAACAATTCATTAAAATGTGTACAATAATCAAATTCACATATGTGTATTTTAACATTATATATGAGTATAAAATGTATTTTCCTAATCTCTCTTGCTATTTTTTAATTACATAAATCTAGGATTCTAACTTTTAATATAGAAGTGGGATGTTACAAGATGCGTTTGCATCTCTATGCATGTGTGGCTTGCACTGCCCTGTCCTATCATACCTGGTCTGGCCACTATCATACTACTACACATGGCACCTTTATGTCGCTCAGCCACGAGATCATCCTCAATGTTGATCATGCCAAGCTGAGTGTGCGATTTCAATTAGGCTTGCCCTGAGGCCTCATGAGTAATGATTTGGATTTGACTGGGCTTAGGTTACCCAAGTCCAACCCAAGACCTAACTAGTAACGATAAAAGGACATCGTTTTGAATTTTAAAGAAAGTTAATAAATTAGCTATGCTCATTGTCCTAATTTCGACATAGTTAGTGTGCTTTCATAGACCTCTACTCTTAAATCTGCCACAATCAACATTGTCAAGCCGAAGAACTTCCATAAAAGGCGACGAATAGATAAGCAAGGAATGTTGGTTCCATTAGAGCATGAATTTCCCACACCTCCTCCTCACCAATTGATCCATCCATGTCAGAACACTTCCCTTAACCCTTTAGCTCATACACAATCATTTGAGTCACTCAACGAATCACTCATTCATCTAACACAAATCTATAAATCTCTATTCATCAAACCTTACCAACCTAGCTCTGATATCAATAAAGAGTTTAAAGGGGCTCAAGGAGAAATTGGACTAAATTTAAGTGAGCTCATATATAATTAGAACATTATATCTTAATCCAAAACTTTAAAACTATAGATTATGAGTCTTATCTTTGTATATAACTCACTTAATCCTTATTTATTTTTTTAATATGTGAGTACTCCATTTGTAAATTTTTAACACTTTGGTATTCAAACGTTGTTGCATACACCCCCATGGGGGAACTATTTCTTAATGATCAGTATAATCATTACTATTGTCAATAAAAAATGCACTTTCGCACAATAGTAATGATGTTAATACAAATAATAACAATGGAAGATGAAACATAGATGGTGGAGATAATAAAACTGCAAGGTTATGTTTGGCATGTGATAATGGATGTTGCATTGGAAAATTGGGACAAGATCCTATCCTGCGTGCAATGGAATAAATACAAAACTTTTTTCATATTTAATATCTTGAAAGTCGAGATCATTTAAAATTCACAAAATGATTAACGCATAAATTATAATAAAGTATAAATTGTAATTCGCACCCTATTCCCATAACTTAATCATTTTCTTGTCATATCCCTTGAACTATTTCTGAAATCGATTCATCTCAACTGTCGTATTCGTATAAGTGTGCAACTTATAATAACATCCACAAAATTTGTTGAGAGAGCTTTGTAACTATTATAAAGAGGATTAGGCAAGGAATTCTTGTTCCATTAGAGTTTAAGACTATTTACAATATAATTTTGACAATATAGTAATTTAATTAAAATTAAAATTATAAATAGTTCTAATTAGATATTGATTATACTCAAATATCCAATATCTCATATTGATCCTTACTTATTAAATATCTCATATTTATTCATAAAGTTTCTGAAACTTTACAATCAGTATAACTTGATTAATATGCTTTTTTCTCTTCAATCCGCTCTTTATATGTGATCCATTAGGTTTCCAAATATGTTTGCAATGTATATAAATTATAACCCTAAGTTATATTTAGGCTTAAATAAATTAAACTTCTTCGATCTATCTTTAGTTATCTAATTAAACAATTTGTATCCATAAATTATGATTGACGTCTAACAATACATTACAACCATTCAAATATTTAGGAGTATCAAAAGTGGTTTTGATTAATCTTTCCATGCATGATTTTTTTCATACATTCAATCATTTTATTGCACAAGATTTTGATTGGACATAAAACATAAAATTCAATGTCTACTATATTTTGAGTCAAACCAGGTTAATTCCCCATCATTAGTAATTGATTCATTTAATGAAATTTGTAAACTATTTTACAATGTGTCATTTTACCTTGAACAAGGATTTTTCAAGTCAATATTAATTGAGAACAAGATAACATTATCCTTAATTACTTTAGAGCGATAAATCTTATTTTGATCATTCAACTACTTCCATATAGTTTATGCTACATCTAATCACTATACAATATAAATTTGGAGATCTCAAGTCAAATGATTTCTTATACCATCATCACAGTTATAAATATAAGTAATATTTTAAATGAATTTCTCATATGGGATCAATTCAATGAACTTATTCTCTAACAAGTACTCACACGTTTGTTTAAATATCTATATACTCTAGTCTATGAGACTGATTACTTCCTTTATAAGTATGTTAGTCTTTTAACTTTTTATTAATGTTCATGTAACATCCCGTTACTCATGTTAAGGCTATAATTGTGATTTATGAGAAAGTAATGGAACATTAGAAAAATACATATCATGCTTTGCATATTTTTCCACATACGTGAGAATTTTGATTATTGCACATGAATATATTGTACATGCATTTATTGATATTTTTTGGGTATAGTTGATTTATAAATGTGATTATATTGAAAATTGTGGTTTAAACGTGTTAAAAACTGATTTGGTGTTACTATTTGTGTTTCGAAAATTTTAGTGAATTTTAGGAAATTCCGAAAATTTGGGGTACATTTGGACTAGGACAAATGCTAAATGGTAGGATAAATATGCATGAAAATGCCTATAATTGAGTGACATTTGGCATAGTTGAATTGGTAACAAATGGACTAGTAATGAATTGACAAATGGATCAATCATTGTGTGACAACTAGGTTGGTAAGTTGATGACAAATGACATTGATAAATGGACAAGTGGCTGATGTACTTAAATGATATGTGACCTAGCTTTAATGGTGACATATGGCAGCTTATATACTTGATACATGTTGAACATGCCTTTAGACATATGGACATTCCATTAGATGACACCTAACACCTTAAGTGTAACTTTCAGCATGAGCAAATTTGGTTAAACCCATTCTTGTTTTTTCTCCTCTCACACACATCACCGAAACTCTCTTCTTTCACCTCCCTGATTTTGCTTATGGTTATGCCTAATTGTTGCACAAATAATCCATGTTTCAGCCTCATAAAGTTAAGTAGAGAATCATAATATAGTTGCCTTATCCTAGCTGAAAACTTTCAAGTTTCCACCTTGAATGTGTCATGATTCTGCATGTTTGGAGTACTAATTTAGAGTGACTTTTGAGCTAGGATTTGAACTAAATAAGTAAGTAAATGATTAGTGTTTATAGCATGTTATGATAGAGAATTTATGATGATTGAATTAGGAAGATTGTATAAGAGGTTGATGTGAAAGTGTGCTGGAATATTATGAACTGGAAAACTTTCACTGAACATGTCTTGGTATTCTAATTATAACTTGATCTGTCTATTTTTAATGAGTTGATTCTTAATTCAAATTAAACTAGAGACATAAGTCTACAACTTTCCTAAAGAAGTCAAATGTTAATTCTATCTCTAAACATTTCAAAATCTAGTTGGAAATAGAGTTATGAGTTCTGTTACAGTTTAAAAAAAAAACAATATGAATTGTTTTAGGTATAAACATGCTTTTTTTTCATAAAGATCATCCAAAGTTATCCCGAAAGGGGGTGTTATGATGAAAATGTTGAGGTGTGCTGCAATTTGATAACTGGAATGTTTTACTGAACATGCTTTGGTATTTTGGCTATATTTTGATCTGTAGATTTTCAAATGAAATGATTCTTATTTTATATTGAACTAGAGACATTTGGCTACAAATGTTAATAGCAATTGAATTTGAATGTTGTCCCTAAGGGTCTTGAAATTAAGCTTGAAAGTAAGTCTTGGCTTAAGCAGTAGCACTACCAGGGATAGAAATCAGGTCCTGTTGTTATTGAATACACTGTATTGATATATGCTGAATCAGACAAAGATGTCTTCACAAAGTTATAGTTATTCTCTTAGCTTTTAGTTGGTATTAATTTTGTAATTTTTTGATATCTGAGCTGAAAGATATGAGTTATACAATTCAAGGGTATGATCATGTACTAACCAAAAGTTCAAATATACACAGTCTGTGGTATTGTGAGCATAACTCATAGAATATTGAATCAAATTAGATAATCTTAGAGTCTTTAGAAACTTAAGATATGGATGAACAATTTCCTAGAAGAAAGTGTTGCCTAATGTTGCCATTTACTTTATCATATTTAGTATGCAAAATTGACTCGTATGTGTATTAGAAGAAAAATCTGAAGTGGTCAATGAAATAATGAAATTATTTTGACATTGTTTTGTTTTAGTCCAATTATAAATATACATGGTATTAATAAGAGCTTTGATATCTAAATGAATTGTTGACAAGGATCACAATAAAGTACCTCGAAATTGTCATTGAACATATATTGTGTATATTTTATATATAAGTACAATATATTATAAATGTGTTGTATATGTTTTAGAGGAGCAAATCGAACGTCAGTCGGACATTGCTGAATCATTCAGGCAATTGCTTCTTGGAGCGTACAGTGAGTCAACCTAGATGAATTTCCTAGAATTGATTTAATTTGTTTTTTTAAGCTCCCAATTATTGAATTGTTGCGATTGTTTCTGAATTCCGGACTTAAAATTCGAGGAATATAAATATTTGGGGCTGTATTGGAAATGTTCTGATTTGTCTGATAATTCTGATTGTATTATACTATGTGAATTTTCAACGAAAGTTGAATGCGGGACTTAGATATGATGATTATGAAATTTTGATTGTGCTTTATACACGATTGTGATATGTGGTAAATTCTGAATTATGCATTTCATAAAATGCATGCTCAAATAAATACGTTGTGACCGGAGTGACTAGTATCAAGTGCTTGCACTTAGAACTTTGCTCCGTGATATATGATTTGGCACGTAGAGCTATGCTCTGTGATATATGTTTTTAACTGAGCCCTATGAGCTAGTAATTGTATATGTGATAGGCATTTGATCACAACATTAATTAAATGATGTGCCATGACAGTGTGAGTATTTGAAATATTCATGTTTGGTATGAATAATTGTGAAATATGTGATTTGTGTATGTGAATCCGGTGAAATCATCAATGATGGTTCATTCACTGAGTTCGCAAAACTCATAAAAAATTGCAATGTGACTTTTCAGATACAGGACAAGAGACCTAGTTCTTTAGACAGGACTAAAGGACGTTTTAGATTTCGTTATGGCTCAAAAGTCTGTCAATTGGCCCCAGGAGTGTTGTGTCTTGTATTTTTGTAGTTTTTGTTAGAACCTGTATGAGGTTATGTAAATATTTGTTTAAATAAAATAGTGTAAATTTTGTAGATGAATGAAATGAATGGTTTTAAAATTTGCGGACTTTTAAATGATGTTAGTTGATGTCATGTGTAAGTTGGATTTATTTTTACTCTAATATACCATTATCATAGGTTATGTACTTGAATATTCTTGAATATTTGGATATGTACCCTATGATAGTGGGATGTTACAGTTCAGTTTTAATAGAACAATAAATAGGAATAAAGGATAATATATAAATATAACATGAATCTCACAATCATAATTTCATTTGCAATTTATAATTATCGCATAATCTTTATCATATACATCTAAACATGTATAAGATAAAGAATACTTTTAAATTATTTTCAATGTGGGGCATAAACCAACATTCTATATTTTCATAGTTTTCTTGGATGATCGCCTTATATTCCTACAATAAGTTACTATATAAGGGTCACTTAAGATACTGTATTTTATTAAAATAAATAATTACATTTTTATTAAAATTGATACTTAAATTAGTTATAAAAATATTCAAATATACTTTTTTTAGAATTTAAAATAATCAAAAAGTAAAAATAAAAAGAGACAGTTTCTTAAAAAGTTTAATTATACCCTTTTTGCCAATCACCATATAAATATAATTAATAACAGGCTGTTTGGAAATCTTCGAATTAAATTCATTAACGAATTGAATTCAATTACATTAATGAAGTTAGGATTGAATTTAATTTACACTGTTTGGAACAAATCTAGTAATATTAGAATTGAATTTAATTACACTGTTTGGAACAAATCCAGTAATATTATAATTGAATTCAATTACACTGTTTGAAACAAATCCAGTAGTATTAGAATTGAATTCAGTTACACTGTTTGAAACAAATCTAGTAATATTAGAATTGAGTTCAATTATTTCATATGACATATTTACCCCTGACTAAAAAATAATATTATTAACTACTCCCTCCTATCCAAACTAAAAGTCGTTTTTATTTTAGATATATTTTAATTATTCAAAAATAAATGTTATTCTTGACTTTGTCTGCATGTTTATAATTTTCCTTCCAAAAGTACTCTTTAATAATAATAATAATAATAATAATAATAATTATTATTATTATTATTATTATTATTATTATTATAAATTCATAAATAAATAATTACATAAATAATATCAGTTAATAATAATATCAAATTTAATAATGTTATGAATAATAAT
>JANITW010000234.1:8832401-8852016 GCA_027564335.1 Erythroxylum williamsii | reverse complement strand
AATAGTTAATAAAGTTGTTTGGAGGGTAGCTCTTTCATCAGCTGATTGAAGATAAATAGCTAAAAATGAAAACGCTCCTACGTTTTCATCCAATAGCTAAAATTTTAACCATCAAAAGTCGTTTGTACCCTTTAAATTCTATTGCTAAGTTGGATAATATGTTGCTGTTTAAATTGTATTCTTGATTAAGTTGCAATTAAGTACCACACTCGTCATATTTTTGTTAGTTCTAATATATAACAATTTCTAGAAAGTAGGACAAACTAGTTGAAGTTCCTAGATACCTATGTTTTAAGAACAATATTTATTCTTATAATTGTTTTATGCAATTATAGGTTAGAAATAAAATGTTGACCTTAAACGAAAATGAAAATAGAAAGAGTTGTATAAATATCTCATAGATGATGAAACAATATGGGAACATGACTTCTCTAAAATCTAAATTCTTATAAGAATATTCAACGAAATACTAAGATATATAATATTTATACTCTTATAATTTTTTTTAAAGTCATGTCCTCACAAGCTATTTTATACATAAATAGCTAATACTAAATGACTAATTTTACCAAACAGCAAATGCAATCTACTAATCAAATCAGTTGATATAATTAACTATCACCTAACAGTTAATGTAATAAGTTGATTGTCAAACAGGGCCTTTATTTTGTTGCTGTAACAAATTATAACAACGATTGACAATCGAAGCCAAAATTCAAGTTAAAAGAAGCCTAACACAATGAAACTAAGTCTACAACTCCTATCAGCTAGCTCGAACCCAACCTTACTATATAGAATAACCTTAAAAAAAAGGGATTTAACAATTTTTCATGCTATTCAAAATATCGAGTTGAGAAGGAGATAAACCAATTACATAGGGGTTGAGGCTTAATTTGGTATAATTATGTAAATTTTGTTAAACTGTCTTGATTAGTTGTACTAAGTTAGAATCATAAAAATGAAGCAATAAGAACTATGAAGCATATCTAAGGTAATGGATCACTTTTGGAAGACTCGATTTATTTTTGATAGAGTTTAAGATTGAAGTCATTATTTTGAAACTCGTGGTAGAATTTGGTAACACGGAGGGAATGAGATTGGTGACTTATAGTATTATCTCTTTACATCCATTATTTGTTTTAGTTATAGTTATTCAATCTTTATTTACTAAAAATTTGATTTATTCTATTAAGTATGTGTTTGGTGAAGGTAATTTTGCAACAAATTGTCTGACTAAATTGAGTTATGATATTTTGTCTACTTTTTAAATTTAGGACGATATTTTTAAATTTCTTTTTTTATTATTTGTGATATTTTTTATAAGATAATTTTGATTTTCTCGTATTTGTTAAAAAAAAAAAAAGAAAAAATGAGGAGATGAAAGTACAGAAAATAGACATGAGATCAAATGGGACAGGTCTTGTCTTAACCAAAATTTGCTCAACAAAAACTAAAGATTCTTCCGACCAAACTTCACGAACTGATTCACAGGAAGAGGAGGGGGAAAAAAAAAACGGACTTTGTCAAATGATGACGTGACCACCATCCCTTCACTCTTTCGATACCAACGTCACAGTTCTTCACTTTCTTTTCATATTCATTACTCAATTGGCCCACCACCATCATCACAGCCACCAGCACCACCACCATCTCATCACATCTCGTCCCATCTCAACCTTCCTTACAAACTCAATCCCCAATCTTCCCAAGTCATTGGGGAAGAGTTCCCCTCTGGCCCATTTCTGTTTCTTTTCTTTTTTTTTTCCCCCTACTTTTTCATACTAACTTTGTTGTTTATTATTGATTTTCCATCCGTTCAGTGAAAGTTCTTGCATTTACTATAGATATGGATTTCTCATAGACGACCCACTTCCAATCTCTTTCAACGGGTTGCAAAGCTAGAATCTTTGAGCCCAACTGCTTGTTGTGTTGCTTTAAAATGGAAAAAGTTTTCGTCTTCGGGGAATAAAATCATGAAAGTTTTATATTTGGATGCCATGCAAGTTAGTGGAGGGTTTGATAGATATTGGTTTTAAAGTGATCAATAGGAATATAATATAATGGGAAATGTTAATGGGAGAGAAGATGACGGAGGTGATAGCCCATTAGGTGGTGGAGGTGAAGGTGAAAGAGGGAGTATTAGCAGTGAGGGAATGGTTGCATCTGATGAGACCCATGTTAGCTTCAGACCTCCTCCTCCTGAGTTGATTGGTCAGTCACCTCCTCATAGCCCAAGAGCCACTCACTCACCACTCATGTTCACTCCTCAGGTTTGAATCCCATTTGCTCTTCATGATGTTTTAATTTGTTCTTTTTTGTGTTCTTTTTTTGGTAAGGATGATTACGTGTTGGAATCCTGTTTTTGGTATTTGGATTTGGGCTTGGATTGATTTTAATTTTTGTTTGGAATTCACATATGGGTATTGGTGAATTTGATGATGTCAACTGGAGTTATGTTTCATGTGAGATTACGTGCATTAACTTGAAGAATCTGATATCTAATATCTTTTCCTGGTTTGAGGGATCTCGATATGAGAAAAGATAGTATGGCTAAATCCATTTAATTGAAGTTGAAACTTTTAGTGTTGTTTCCAAGGCTTCGGATTTGTGAACTCCCTCCTTTCCTGGCAATTTCAAGGGCCAATCAGGGGAGAAGGACTTCTTTTTACTTGTAATGCTACACTATTCGAGGTAGGGAATTGGTGAGTGGAACTGAAATATGGTTTTACAGTGCTAAAGTTCCGGAATCTAGATCATGGTCTGAAATTTGATACAAATCATGTCGAGTAAATTGTGCCACATCTTGGTGAAGGCCAATGTGGTGGAGCAATTTTGCTTTCCCTTCATGTTAGTTTTATGAAAGATTCTCTAAGTCAATCATTACAGCAGATAACTATTCTTTGTTCGAGTTGTTTCTTTAGATTTCTCGTCTTACCTGAAAATGCTAGACTTGGATTTCTCATTGAGTTTGTTCTCCAGATGCCTGTGGTTCCACTGCAAAGGCCTGATGAGATTCAAATTCCTAGTCCTTCATGGATGCAAACTGCTATGGGGCATGAAGAAATGTGCAATGAACCAGGAATCCCAACAATGATTACGTGGAACTACGGTGGCAATGAAGTAGCTGTAGAGGGATCCTGGGATAACTGGCGAACAAGGTTTCGGAAAATTGGATGCCTTTTATCCCTTTTCTATCATAATCTCTTTAGGTCTGCAATCTGACACATATTGCTTCACTTTGATGATCAGAGTTCATTTGCAGAGGTCTGGTAAAGACTACAGTATATTGAAAGTACTGCCATCAGGAGTCTACCAATACAAGTTTGTTGTTGATGGGCAGTGCAGGTATGCCCCTGACTTGCCCTGGGCTCAAGATGATACTGGCAATGCTTACAACATTTTGGATTTACAGGTAAATACTGTTTTAATATTTGACATCTTTTAATGTGATAGAGATTCTTAAGAATCAAACTTTGCCACTCAGGCATAAGTTGCGGATCTGGACTACCACTATGATTTTCATTACTGCTTGTTTTATTTACTTTATAAATTTTCATAGACATGATTTAGAAACTATAGAGAACTTAGACTCATTTGATCATAATATGGCCTTAATTTCAACAATTGGGATGTGCCTGAACATATTTATTGTGTACAACAGAATTCCATAAATTGTCTGTAGTGAAATTTCATTGTGCCCGAACATATTTATTGCCTACAAGAGAATTCCATAAATTGTCTGTAGTGAAATTTCATGCATAGAACTTTACAAATGGCTTAACTGTATGAAATCAGGCTGCTGTTAAAATTTTCTGTCTGTCATCGGCCAAGCTTATGCTTCCATTTGATCATTACTTTGGTTGTTATGTCTTTGGGCCTTTTTTCCTTGTTTGTTGAGGTCCAAGTTTGATAGCAGGCAAGAAGAAAAATATTTGGTGAGAGTAATGAACCTGTGAAATAGAGGTCTCAATAGAAGTTTAACAACTTGATTTTATTTATAATGAAGTTGTTTAATGTTCCACAACTTCTTTTATCTGAAAACTGAACTAGGAGTGATGAACTGAAAAAAATCTAAAATTGAAACAAATAAAGATCTAGCTTTTTGGTGGTCGAATTCCAACAGGAAAGGTATGCTATTACAAGTGCAAGACATGCCTTAACTTGCCTTTGTCTTCACACAATTTAGAATCTCATAAATTTTATTGAAGAAAAATATCGAAACACGTATTTTTCCCGTATCAACTACATTAATTTAGTTTAGCGAGGTCAGGTTAGCAGAAATACCGGTTTACCTTAACCTTCTTCATTAGGTTCCAATATGCCTATTGGTTTCAGTCAACTTTTTCTTAATGTTCAACAGTCTTATGTCAGAAAGATCCCATGTACTGCCTTCAACTGAAGTAAGTGCTTATTGCAATTTTACATGGGCTAGCTGACCTCCTTTTGGTACTGCGACTGTTGGTTCATATGGATGAAACTTAGACTTGTAATCTTGGTGTTGGCTTCCTAGGGTCATTTTCCTTGCTATTCGAATAAATTGTTCTGAGCAGTTTAACAAATTTCTCCTCATATTGTTTTACGCTTCTTGAATGATCAATGTAGTAATTTCTCCAGGTTTATGAAAAATGTATGGGGACAGACAAAAGGAGTGCCAACATGCGCCTCACTTACTTGACTTTTTCATAACAATGCCAGGAAACATTCACAATCAGTAATCTAAAATCTTGTGAGGAACTGCTCTTGCTATAAAGCCTGTCCTTGATTTCTTATAAGATATTAATAATGGCAATTAGATGACCAAAAATTATTTCTGAGTATGTCTACACAGTTAAGAATTATGGCTTTTTATTAATGTAGACTGACTATTTTGTGATATGAACTGCATGCTTGCATGCAACGTAAGCACTTCTATCTTGCTTTCTTTATCATATAATTTTTTCATATCCGCATTTTACTCTCTAGCTGTCTGTCAGTTCTGCAACAATAATAATTGTTTGGCTAAATTAAACCGGGGATTATAAGGATTTCTGATGTCAAGAATGTTTTTTTCTATTTGTGCACAGGATTATGTACCAGAAGACCTTGAAAGTATTACAAGTTTTGAACCGCCTCAATCCCCTGATTCAAGCTACAATAACTTGCAACTTGGAAATGAAGATTTTGCAAAAGAGCCACCATTGGTTCCTCCACACTTGCAAATGACACTGCTTAATATGCCATCATCTGACATGGAGATTCTGCCTCCTTTCTCAAGACCTCAACATGTAGTACTTAATCATCTCTACATGCAAAAGGGGAGGGGTGGACCTGCCGTGGTGGCGCTTGGTTCAACACACCGGTTTTTAGCCAAGTATGTGACAGTGGTGCTCTACAAATCAATGCAGAGGTGAAATTATACTGCAATCTGTTGCTTGCAGTGGCTGAGTAACTGTTGAAAGTAAAACCTGAATCGATAGCCTGAGCAAACGTAGGGTAGGAACTATCTGTATTTGACTTGATGCAAATACTTGATGGCTGTTGACTACCAAATCGACTTTTTACTCCCCTCGCATTCCGTTAGTCTTTTGCATCTAGAAACAATTGTTGGGAAGTCAAAGATGAAATTGCCAATATCGTAATATCTATAATGCAGTCTTCTCAAAGGATTGAAAAAGAAGTCCTCATGTTGAAGTGGAGCTTGAGATGAAATCCTTTCAGTTGTCTAGGAATCCACTTGGCTTGGCAGAAAAGAGGCTGCTTGCCATCAGGGCAATGCATTTCAATAGTGCCAATACTTTTCATACCCTCAAGGACAATTTACATAGATGAGCTCAAGTTGATGCAAAATTCTAGTTTCAAATATTTCCAAATTTCAAATCCCTGTGATGCAGGTGGGTACCATTTAGAAACAGAAAGCTTAAGTGCTCAATGGATAGATAAAAAGGTTTCCTTTAATGCAAAATTACAAGCTCATTTGGTTTCTGAACTGAACCCTCTAAAAAAACCTTAAACTCATTCATTCCATGTCACAAGCAGACAGAGTAGCATGAATAGGACCAAAAGCATGCGGTATCAAACTGTTTCACCATGACCCTTTCCTATAGAGAGTGGATTGGAACTAGGCGAAGTCCTCAAGACGTCACCGCTTGAATATCCAGAGTGACTCAGCTTTCCTTCATCAGGTTCTTTAATCCTTGATCCAAGACAGAAGCTGGCAAATTTTCACAGTAATATTGTTAGTGAACCTACGTCATATCAGATGAAACAGGGAACGATCAACTCATTAACATAAAACTCATTCTTCTGCTTAGCTTCTTCGAGCTATCTACAACCATCAATTGGGTTGGATACTGACCGTTGTCTAACGCTGGAATGTTGGCCATGAAAAGACAAGGGGCTTGAGCAAAATCCAGTGAAGTAACTTGTATTCTCGTTTGATACGACTATAGCTGACTGCATGTGAGCAATTCAAGCAAACTGTTCATACATGAGCTTCAGAATAAGCTGTCCATAGTGGACATATGAGTTGTAGATATCATGGAAGAAGACACTGGACAAACATGATGCACTTGAGCTTGAGCATTAGAAAAGGGGGATGCAGTTGGTTTTCACAAATACTTACAGTATTTTCCTGGGAATTTCGCTTGCTAGATAGCTTGGAGATTGGCATAAACTGGCTTCTTCTTTCATTGATGAGAAGAACTGCACATTTGCAGGTAAAGAACAGAAGAAGACCTCCAAGAGAAAGCACCACAAAAAATTCAAGGATGATGGCTGCTCCAAGGGCTGCGAGACAGAACGATAAGCATATTAAAAAACAACAACATCATCTCAATAACAATCCCGCCAAGAATGATAAGCATATTAATATATAAATTTAAGCTAATGGTAAAAATGTATTTCTGCGAAGTTAGAGGACTCCAATTTCTGGTTAGTGAAACTAACTACTACAGTTTTCGTGAAGAGATCTTGTTAAAGAACTAACATTCTGAACATATTTTAGTTTCTCTAATACTAAAAACAAATTTGTCTTTTCCTGAGGAACAACTTACAATGAGATGAGAGTGAACTCATAGGCCTTTTCCTGATGAGAATTATATTAGCCTCAACATATAAAGGCATCGAGATCCTTTCAGCACAATCTGAATAGCACCCGTAGTGTCCCATGTCATTCAGTTTCACTGTCAAAACGTCATCATTTTCTCCACCCTGTGGACTCAAAAAGAAAAGGTTAAAGAAGAGTTGGAGATTATTGTATACTTAATTTTGCAGGCACTCCAGAAAGGAGATGAACAATTCTCATAACTGTAAATTAGATGAGCTTACTCACCTGATATGACAACTGTTGCAAGACACTGTTGCAAATATCAATTGTTCCTCGAAATCTGATTCCATTAGCTTTAACCTGGAAGTGTTTTGAGATGGTAACATATGTCTGAAGTAGTTGCCACTGATGACCTCTCAGCTTTAGTTCAGTTTTGCTTATTAGCTCAGCTGGTAGACTCGTTATCAAGTATCCATCATTGACTTCCACAGAAAATGTGACAATAAAGTTTGAATCTTTACCTGAAATATAATTATACCAGAAAAGAAAGTGTCTGAAATGGTCCTCTAAATCTATTAAAAGTTACAAATAAACGTATTCTTTCATCTCTCACAAAATTTACCTTTTATGAAACTGCAACATTCAAACAAAAAAGGGAACATATAACTATTTCTTTTGTTTTAATCTGATTTATTTTGTTCATCAACTGTTAGAATCTGCACTTTATGCTCTCTCACACGTTCAACTACAGAATTTGCGTTACTTGTCGTTAAACATGCTTAGCAATTACATGTTCTTGGCACGAACAGAAAATTTCTAGTTCCTGCATCTCCTGTGTAATAAATAAAATGCTGCTAGTACCGGGGAAGTTTAGAAGATCTGGATCTCCAACAGAAACCTTGAGATTGTCTCCATCTTTGTCAAATATTTGCTGTTGATCATCCCCATTATTCCTCAGCAGAATAAGTTTTGGGACATTGATGAAAGGAGGATCATTAATAGGTTCCACATAAACTGGAACATCCAAGTTATTTTTACCATTCGTGTTGCTTGCAGAAATTCTAATAACATCCTCTCCACTGAAGTTATCATTTCTGATTAAAATAAGGAACAAAATTAACTGTAAGTAAGATACTTGAGCATAAATCTTATAATGTTCACAACAACAACAGAGATGAATCCTCAGCATGTGTTAGTTCACATATCCATCAAGCTACTTGAATATTAACATTATAATGCGCAATTGCAGATTTTAACGGCAAATTAGATAATAAAATTGCAAATAAGAGGAAAAAGATAAAACAAAAGTGCTTCACTAAATCTTTCAACGGATACTTCTTGATCTTAATCAATGTTATGTAAAATTATGTTTCTGGGACAAGCACATTGGACTATTCTAAGATTTCAGATCGCATATGTTGATGAATGTACCATGAAGCAAACTAAACATATGTACATATAAGAATCTATGTAATGAATAAGAGAAGATTATGATTCAGTAAATGGTACCCCAGGTATTGAACTGACTGAAGAGCTAGATTGATTGCTTCTATGCAGCCCTCTAAGACCAAACCTTTTCCCTGATCACCCCCTTTCTTTACAGAAAATTTACTCCACATGGGCTGCCAGAACTGCATCAGCATAGGAGACAAAAAGACAGTTCCTGATTGTGCACTGAGAGTAACAAATATGTTCTCCGTTGGATCAGAATATCTCATCTCAAATCCAGAAAAGCCTCTGTAATCATCAATTGTAGTGATAGCTAAGGTACAAATTATCATGGAACAAAATTATGGACATCAAACAAAACTTCAACGACATTTTGTACCTTACCCGAATCTGGGACTTAACAAATCTTCAGCTGCTTGCAACTGACTTGGGAAGGAAATGAAACGAGGGGGGATATTCTGAACAGAAATGTTTACAGCTGCAGAAGCAAGATTGCCATTTATGTCGGATATTGTATACATGAAAGAATCATTTCCATAGTAATCCAAGTATGGAGTGTATCTAAAGAGTTGTCCACACAGCAGAAGTGAACCACGATCCGGCTGGCAGATATAATGCATAAAAGAAAGTGAGTTTTTGAAGGAAAGTCTTCCACGGAAATGTTCACAGACAAGGAAAAAAAAATGTTGCATTTCGAAATTTGTGAATGGATATCAAATTATGTAGCCATACATGTCAAAGAAACAGAAACTTGTGAATAACTGCAAAGGTGAATGTTGAAACAGACAATCTGTGAATGCATATCAACTTATGTAGCCATACATGTCAAAGAAACAGAAACTTGTGAATAACTGCATAGGTGAATGTTGAAGCAGACAGAATTTTTTCTTACTTCAGAGAACTCAACAATACTAGCATTGTTGCCAGCAAAGTAGTCATTTGATAGAACATCAAAAGCAATGGACTCATCCTCCCAAACCGAGATCATATCATCGTAGGCTTTAGGAAAATATTCACCTGGGAAACATAAATGAAGCAGTTACATTATCAAAATGACAGCCATAGAAGAGCAGCATAGCAAAATTATTTGTTCAAAGGACAAAGAACATTTCCAGAAAAGACCTGAGCATATGCTCTGAAAGCCCTCAGATTAATCCCGTAGCTTTAAGAAGTTCGACAGTAAAGGACAGTTAAACTAAGATGACAGCTTCATGCTTCAGAATACGTAGTGTGATTCTGACCTACCTCAGGTAATTTCATATGACAATATAAGCTTCGCCAGCATACTACATGACCCTTCATACACAACCTAAGTAATATCTCCTTTTCTCATTGTTTCATTACTTTTCATACTTATTTCTTACAGAAATCTGTTTCATAAGAATCATTGCTTTACTATTGGCCATGGAATCTTCAGAATTCAAGAAATTGTCAAACAATATGCCTCAAGTCTCTTTCTGAGATAATACTAAAACTAAGTAGCATAAGAACAGGAAATGCAATTGGAAGTGGATGCACAGCATTGGCAAATGTTAAGAATTCAAGAATCTCTCCTTTTGTTCCTCCTTAACAGATAGCTCATCAACAAAGCAAAGTAGGAGCAGAAAAAGTCAAGTAGAAACATTAAATTGGACCAAGTACCAGATACAATAATGGCCGTTTCAATATCTAACGTGAACACTGATGCTTGTTAAGGAGCTAAAGAAATGATATCTTGCATTTTGATCCTAAAAGAAAATTTAACATTATCTTGTACGAGCTAGTTGTTTAAGCAGTCTAAACCCTCAAACTTGTTAGCAATTACAAGAAGGATAAGCCAGCTTTCCTTGATATACAAAACTTTGTTATGAATTTGTTCGTATCTTTACTTACCACTGTAGGCATTTACCCCAAAAGGGCAGGGTGAGAAGCGCATGCCATCAAATGAAACACACATTTCATAAGTTCCAACTTCCTTGACCACATAATTACAAGAGTATGAACCATCATTGTTGTCAATAAATGCTCCACTTGCAAAGCCAGACTTGTTAACCGAAGCAATCTCTAGTTTCAGCCTCTGTTGCTGTGTAGAGACTGGATTAACAAATGAATCCATTAGCTGTACTACTATTTCATTCTCAACCAGCTTTGGAACCTTTGAAGCAAATCGCCTAACTCCTGACAGAGATATGTTAACCTCACCTGGAAGCATGGGGACAAATCAGTCTTGAAAATAACCGGAAAAGAGAAGTAAACAGAAGTACCTATATATCTGGAAACAGGGGGGCAAAACAATCCCGGAAATAACTGGAAAAAAGAAGTAAACAGACGTACCTATCTATCAGCATTCGCATGAGCACTTCAAAAAATGTAAAATGCAAATCTGAACTACTGTAGGTTAACATCTCTCAATATGCTAGCTCAGTCATTCGATTATTCAGATGAAGTTTGAGATGTAATTAAGAAACAGATACAATATCAATATCTGAAAAAAGGAAAAATACAAAAAAGGATTGCATATTTCATATTGTTTTAAGTAACTAAGAAGAAGGAACACGTAGAAAATTGGAAACATTCGGTAGAAATTAAGATGAATACCTTCTTTCACTTCCTTTGTGAAAGGATGACCTCCATTGAGAACAATATTTCCGCATAATACATAGATTTCATAGATCCCACTCTTCTCAGGAGTATAAATTACATTGAAAGCATTGGCAAGAAGTTGTGGATTTCCATCAGACTGAATGGAGAAAGGGAAAGATCAGGACCTGAGTGATGAAAGGACACATACAAAGGACTTCTCACCGTGTTGCTTACATGAGGAAGCGATGCAGGAACAGTTTCTGATTGGCTGATTGAATTACGAGTCCTATCTTCAGTAGGTCCAGTACCTATGCCATAGATCATGGTTCTTATCAAACAACAACTAATGCAATCAATGTAAAAGATTCCATTCAATTCCATTACCATTGATGATCGGGTGGATGCTTGGCTGTACAAAGTATGAAACAAGCTCCTTGACTATCTGAACTTGTATGCTAGCTACTTCAACAAAGGTTGGATACTGAAAAATGTCATTCAAATAAACTAACAGCTGTACAGTTTCACCAGCAACTGAACCATTTAAGCCTGATCCATTGACAATGCTTGCTGCTCCATCGCAATAACCTATTGATTTGAGGCATACAAAAATAAATGCTGTCAGAAAGAAGAATCAGCAAGTTATGCACAAGTTTAAACAAGCAATAAATAAACATATATTTCAAGTAGTTCAAGGTAAGAACTAGACGATACTAACCTATAAAAACAGTATAAGCTAATGGCATATTGGAGATACTCATGTTATGCTGCGAATCTGATATTATGAGCAAGAAGTTTCCGGGTTCTAACAGACTGAAAGACAATAACTGAATCCCTGGATCCACTTCTTTAAACATTAAATCAGAAACTGGTATAGACAGATTTGTCTCCTTTTGAACAACATCAGCATCAAATTCATATAATCCTGGAACAAGGTTCCCATATTGATCCTGCTGGTGTATAAAAATTTCCATCTTAGAATATATCTGCCATCTGGTGGTTTTAAACTTCCATTTTGCAAGGCAATTGGAAACATCCAGAGGTCCTGACAAAGACATGATGACAGGATATGTAAATGGGACTCTGAATCCCAAATAGGGAAGCACTTCCAACATAGGAAGTAGAGCTGAAATGAGTTCTTGTAAAATACTTGGCTTTATTTGAAAATTTTAGGAAACTTAAGATTAAGATTGATGCAACTAGATGCTATGAGCTAATAAAGGCTACTGCATGTAACCTGCGTAGACGATGAATGGAAGTGGAGAACCATTCAAACAATGGTTTCCTCCATTTACAGACAACAAAAGATTTCCAGCTTTTGCTGCAATGAATTCGATGACAATGTTTCCAAGTTCATTCCAACCCATATGAGTGACATTCGGTGCATCAGCAGAAGAACCATTTGCAAAAACTGCTGAAACCGTGAAATTGTAAGGGTTTAAATCTTCCCAGCTGGAAGAAACGTTATTCCCAAATGCATCTCTAGGAGCAATCACCACTGTGGCTTTGTCACCGGCTTCAAACTGATTCATTAGACCCAGCCAGTAAGCAATGCAGACCGATGGATGTATTCTCCCTTAAATAAGACAAAGGCAATCAGAACAACACAAATCACACTCGTATACGAAAGTAAGAACATCAATTAGTTCCGTTCCTGTAAATTATGAAATGCATCCAAAAGTGTAAATTCAACCTGGAATTACTTGGAAATGGAGAGATGAATCAAATACTTTGAACAGGTCATCATTGATGAGCACATTAAATATCCCAACTCTGATTGGAGTGAAGAGAATTCTCCACTGGCTAGTGTCCCCTGAGGTATCTAGGAACACCCCAGAAATGAAAGAACTGTTTCCCATCTTCTCATTGACTGTGATTGTAGGCCTGAAATCATTTTTCCCAAGCGAAGCATTTTCGAATGTTCCCAACACTTTGATACTTATGGTCGCACTTTCTCCAGCTCGGAATGTGTTGTTATCGTTCAACCAACTGAAAGCAAATCTGGGCACTTCTGCTCCAACTTCACAAACAAAAACTAAAGAGAATCAATCAAATCTCCATATCATATTAACTACAAGGACAGAGGATCATAAACTGTGAAGAAAAAGGAAAAGGATTTTGATGAATACCTGAACTTGGAGATTGATAAAGAAAAGCTACAAGGAAAACGAAACACACAAACGACTTGGATGTGGCACTTTTGAACTTGAACGCCATCATTTGATCAAAACAACTCCATTTCTGCCTCGTTCAAAGGTATTAGCTTTTTTTTCTTCTTCCATTTTCGCGGGAGCAGTTGCTCTTGACCGTTAATTACGGTTGAGGAAAGTAGCGTCAGCAGTTACCAATTGGATTCCAGTCATGAACCGCCGTCGTATCAAGTCTCATTTTTTTAAAAAAGAAACTTTATGCGGTTTCCTAATGTTTTTAAAGAGATCTTATACTTTGTTTGTAAAATATACCCTTTAGATAGTACTTTATTGAATTTTTATTTGCCAAAGTTATGATTATTATTATTATTATTAAATAAAAATAAAAATAATTATTTATTAGATAACATTTTTTATTATATCCATATAAAATAAAAATAAAGATAATAATGAGTCAGGTTGGGTTAGAGTGACTTGGCCTAATTTATTATTTTTTAAAAAAATTTAAAATGACGTCATTTTGTTATTGTCTATCGGGCCTCAAGCTGGACCCAGATCCAATTGTCAAGCCTAAACAAAAGAGAACAATTGTTCCATACGAAGAGGTTTGTCTTAATCAATAGGAACATTTTGAACGTTTTCATTTTATCTTAAAGCTAAATATATTATAACAAAATTCTCCCATAACATTTATGATGAAATGAGAAAAAAACTTGAACTGCTAACAACATCTAATGAGAGCTGCGCTAAAATGTAGGGTCTGAATTTTAACTCAATAACAATAACAATAACATTAACAACATCCAATAAGAGCTGTGCTAAAATGCGGGGTCTGGATTTTAACTCAACAACAATAACAATAACAATACTTAATAAGAGCAGCGCTAAAATGTGGGGTTTGAAGAAATCCAATAACGTGTCTTATTCTTATGGACAAATAAAACCAAAAGATGCAACTAATCTCACAAAGGCCATCACAATTGCACTTAAATTTAGAAGTATAACCAGAGGAAAGCAAATTGGTTATTTTAGTGCTCACTAATCTCCACTCCTACTGTATTTGCACTTCCAATGTCAACTCTAAACCAGCTCTAGCATGTCCAGTTTTATGGCTATGTAAAGACAGGACATCCATCAATCTTGATACCTGGTGCGGTTGGACAGGTTGCAAGAGGGCAGTGATCAAGCTGAGTTCCCCACCATTTTAAATTCACACCTTCATTTTGCAGAGCAAAGAACAAGAGAACACCCATGAAAGCTGTCCCAGCGTCCAATGCTGCTGACAGAACGTAATTGTATTTCTGCCACCAGCGCTTGTTGAATCGGAAAACGAAGTAGTTGAAGATGGTGCCGGTGATGAGCCAGCTTGCTATGTTGGTTGGAGTTGCAGGTGGCATTCCAGCAAAGCCATAAGATATGACTGGTATGTTTATCAATGGAATCCATTTCTTTTCTGGGAACATTTTGCTCAATATCCAAACAGGCACCGGCAAGAAAGCTCCAATGAGGAACAGCCATACCAAATTTCGGTACAATCCTCCAGGTCCGAAGAGCCGCCTTGGTCCAATCAGGCCCCAAATTACAGAAGCATCAAAGGTGACTCGGTATTTGGGACAGGTCCATGGACTATCAGGATGAAGATTTTCAACATCACATATGTTATCAATGTTATCCAACATCCACCAAGCAACTGCAAGATTGACTACACCAGCAACTAAAGTTCCTACCAACTACAAAAAACAATAACCAGATCTTCAGTATAACACTCTGCAAGAGCAGAGGTAGCAATTGCTAAAGCGGATATGAGTTCCTTAGCTGTAATACCTGAGCTACATACATGCACCGAGGTGGGATTTTCATGTAATGCCCAAGTTTCAGATCGGATAAAAAAGAGAGAGCATGGATTGTGCTGATTCGTCCATAAATTTTGAAAAGCAAGTTCGCGATCGGTCTTCCTGGTAGGACATACCCAATAATAAACTGTGCTATTATGTCATATCCAGGTTGCTGCAATATAAATACAGGAACATTCTGAGTTCCAATATGCACTCAGTTTTTAAGGTCTAAATCAATAGTTACATATGGCTGTATTACCTGGTTCGTAGTTGCTTGAATGACTCCAATAGGAAGTGTAACAACCCAAGCCAATCCAAAGGCAAATATCATACCCCACCATGGCAACTGCACATCCTTTTTCCATACAAAAGACATTAGTAAAGACGAGGCAACACTCCCTACCAGTAGGATGTAGAACCACCATTCAGGCACTTGCTTGTAATTTCTCATTAGTTTTGCATGAACATCCAATTTCATGTTCTTCATTGCTGATCTGCTTTGCCTCCATATGTCTCTGGACAGCAGAAAATTAAACAAAGGCATCTTTGATCGGCATTCCAATCAGAAGGCAATATAAATTGAAGATATATGGGAACTTTTGAACGATTTGTTGCCTATGAAACTAAACTTAGAAGGCAGCTTACCTTCCATGAAAGAGTGCCACATGAGTTAGAGTTGCTGTAAATCTTGCAAACCCCGATCCAATTGACAATGCAAACAGAGGGCTAAGATACAGCTTGCTGTAACTATTATAAGCAGTAATATCGAGTTCATAATTTGGAGTTAAGATCTTGGTGGTATCATATTTATGGCCAGTAGAAGTGAAAAGTTGGTTGGAAAAAATAGGAAACTTCCTCGCATCAAAAGTGTTGAACTTCCAATAACAGATAGGGACTATTATGTAGATGAACAAAATAAATCCAACCCCAACATTAAGAATGGAATGCCATGGTGTCACAAGGGGGCTACCATGATAAGCAGAAATTCCAGCCCAATCAATGGTAAATGCACCAACCCCTAATCCATGGTAACCTGAACCTACTTGTTGAGCTGTGATACTGTGAGGCCACACCCAGCAGACCCATGAGAAAAATGTCAGGATTGGGAACAAGTAGCCAGGAAATGCATAATAGATAAAGCTTGCTGCCATGACAACTACGAAAAATCGCATACGGCTCATGCTTTTCTTGTTGGATTCCTTTTCATGAAGTGCTCTGTAGAAACAAATTTTCCACAATGAGTTCTCCAGCAGACAGAAAATGTTTTGTTGAACGTTCATATGTAGCAACTATAAACTTCATCTGTAACAAGTGCTTTATGTGTGCAAGTGATTCTGCATGATCCATTGCCTTCATGAATCTAACTAAAAATGGTTTCCTAGCAACCAATAGCAAATTAAGAGGGTATGACATTTTTTTAGTTGCAGTGACTGCCAAATGCCCCCTCAATGGAATAACAGAAAGCAAACCTCAAAACAAATTCTCAGCTGAAGGACATGACAATTCATGCAAAGCAAACAAACTTTTAACATCACTACGTTACACATTTCCCAGACTTTAGCTCTTTTGAATTCCAACCACTTGAATCTGAACTTTGAAATTCGAAGGTTCTTGCTTGAAGAAAAATTAAGAAATATATATATATATATATGCTTTTTTTGTTTCTAAACTTTGAAATAGGGAACATACACCTGGTAACCAGTTTTCTAAAAATTCCAAACTCGTCAAGCAATTGTTTTGATAATCTTATTATGTGGGCTGGACTACTCTTTTTATTATGTTTCTTCAACAAACGAAACAAAATATAAAATTGAGCAGTCAATGAGTGCTCTCATTAATTATATTTAACAGTTAGTGCCTTAGTGGAAAATATTGAAAGCCAGGCAAAGGTTTAGAAGGTAAAGTATGAAAGAATTAGAAGCCAGACCTGAACAGAGAAACCTGAGCCACGTTTGTAGGCCACCACATCTCAACAGGATCAACCAGGTACCTCCTCAGCATACCAGCCCATCCATAGCCTAATATCTGCATTAATATAGCCAAATATGAAAAGAAAAGGTTACTGAAACTAGTTCTAATATAAAGTTCGTGCAGAGAAGTCCCTACACATAAGACGTGAGAGAACAAAATGGCAAGAAATAAGGAAAACGTCCAGCCTTCACAATCCAAAGAAAAACTTATTAAATTCAATAGAAATAGAACAACTTTTTCATCCAAAATGTCATCTTTTAGCACCATTCAAGTGTTTCAGAAGATTGGGAAATTAATATTATATTTAAGTGAAGGAACTTGCATAGTGATCAACTTGATTTGCTCTTCAGAAACAAATCAGTAACCTCAGTAATTTTAAAAGAGACAGTAACACAAACCAAACCAATTTCATTTAAAAGATCTCAACTTTATCAATCTTAAACAATAGGTGCCGACACAAATTCAAAGTAAGAGTTCACTCAGCAAAAGTCAAACCCGAAAAGGATAAGGGGAAGAAAAAACATAACTGTAATTTCTTACCTGAGTAGTTAAGATTATGAAAATCCCACAAATGAAACTGAGGCTCTGCTTATAGTAAGCCTTCATGACAGTAATGGCACCAATAGAGTAGGCATCACCACTACCATAAGACACTCCACAGTTAGCAAAGATAGTGATGATCACATGCTCTTTGATATTAAACGGTCCAGGATTCAAAGTAAACCCCCAACGGAAGATCTTATACTGTATAGTGGGCAAAACCCTGGCCAAAAACTTGCCAATTGGCAAGACTGCAATCTGCATTAGAATGGCTGAGATGGTGAGAGGCTGAGTGCGGTAAGTGAAAAAAGTGTTGAGGAAGATTAGGACTATGCATGAAGCAAAACCCAGAAACCATGCACGAAATGTCAACACTGGTATTGTTGGATCATCAGTTTCAGGCACAACTAGTGCTACTTCTTCTACAGGGCATCTCTCATTTTCTTCTGCAGTGTCAAGTCTGGTCTTTTCTGCGTCTACACCTCCATAGCTCTGGTCCGTGGTAGCCATTGACACAAAAGTGAAAGCTTGCTCAAAGATCCTCTCTTATCTGTGATCTGGTAGACTAAAATACGTGAAAGTGTGTCAGTGTGTGTGGGAAGTACTTTGAAGTGCGTAATATACCGACAAAGGTTACTGCTTGGCTACAGAAGCGTGAAGGAGGAACAATACAAAGGAGGATTAGGTGGGCATTAGTTTAGTTCCATGACAGCAACACCCTTCAAGAGGAGGATTTTTGTTCTTCTTCACTCTTCACAGTTGACTCTCCGCTCTTCTCCTGAGAGTCACGTGCTACATAAGGACTGACACACTTTTGTCTCGTTATTACCAAAAGCCGCGCTGGCACTCAACATGTCTTTCTTTTGCAATGCGCTGCCATGCTGGATAGTTAGGCCCCGCTCTTGTGGAAGAAAGTGGCCACGTAGGACAAAAGCTCGTGGGCCACTCATGTTGACTAGGTAAAGGATACGAGCAAAGTGGATGAAGTCGTATGTCCTTGTTTTTTTTGGTCTAAATACAACAAATTTAGTTTTGGCTATGTGTAAATTTAATTAAAAAAATATTATTTTATATTTTTAATTTTATTTTTCACAACCTAATAAAAATAAAAACACTTTGTGCAACAAAGAGTTAATATTAGACGACCCGATATTCTTTATCACACCCATACGTCGTATATTTTACACAATCTCACTATATGTTATGTCTTATAATATGTTCTACTTTAAATGATAGAATAGGTTAATTATGTCATTTTATGAATGTTATGAACTGTAACTTAATGAGTTAACATATAGTTATTAGGGTACTAATATGTGTCATAAATGGAATTAATAAATTATTAATCATCCTATTATAGTTATTAAACATACATTAGGTAATTCAATTAATGGATATACATATGGAATTAATGTTGTGATTAAATTAGTCCATACATATATTTCTAACAATATATTTATTAATTATTTATATCAATTATTTAAGAAATTTCATAATCTTTAAAATTCTCAAAAATATAGTTTTCAATTTTCTAGAAAAAATTCCTTCATTAAACTTCAGTTAAAAATAATGACAGAACACATATAATATGATATTAAACATGGATTAATCAAATGTTACTATTCTTAAACTTGGTTCGAATTATTTAACTTAAATTAATAATTTAAATAATTATAACAAATTATTAGTTTTAATCAGACTTAATTAATTATGTTTAAACTTAAGAGTTTGTTTAAGTCATCATATTAATAATATTTGATTAGCATAAGTGTAATGTTCATAAGGAACGTAATTTGTTAATTTTTTTAAAAACAAAGTCTAAGAGAATAAACTTTCACGGATAACTAAAAATTAGAAAGAATATTTTTTTAGAATTTTAAATATCACAGTTTTTTTTAAGATTTCTTATTCAACAAGAAATATAATTTTGAGTTTAGATTGAAGAGTTTGGAATATAATTTTTTAGACTTTTTAATTTTAATCATATTTAAATTATTCAGCCAAGTTTCTCAAATTTTAATCAAATTCAAAATTCAATTAACTTAATTTTTTCTGTTGGTTTTTCATTATAAGTAGGACCAAAATGA
>JANITW010000234.1:8781976-8804365 GCA_027564335.1 Erythroxylum williamsii | reverse complement strand
ATGAGGCGTGCGTCTCAACGCAACAAAACCCTTTGATCAGGGGTTCGAGTCGCAACCTCACCCTAGCAGACCAAATGGCACAATACTAATTTGTCTTGGGCCGAGCTCTGAACTGCAACCACATAAGCCGGTTAACCCACCCAAACCAGAACCTAAGTAGGTACAGTCAAATGTTAGTATATTTTTACATTGAGAATGATGTTAAATGAGAGCCAACCCTCATCTACCTATCTCTTAATCAGTCGAAGATCTAGCTGTTGCCTAGTCATTCTAGGAGACGCCTTTCTGGTCGAACGGTCTACTTCTAAGAGACCGTTTGATGAATCTTACATTCTTGCTTGAAGATCCTGTTGTAGGATATGGAGCGTTTAACTCCTATAATTAGCTATCAAGATTTCTCAAATTATTGAACTAACTGAGAATAATAAGAAAGATGAGATCTCGGATTAAGAATTTAATAAGAATCTTTATCCAAGTCTCTTATAAGTAATGTTCAATATGAAGTTATTATTAATTTATAATTTAAAAACATGTGATGACTTGTGTTTACGTGTTATTTTGAGTATAAATCTTCTGTGATGATTATTTAAGTTTGAATTATAAATAAGGTATTTTTAAAGTATAAACCTTAGTGCCTATAATTAGATATTATATACAAAATAAAGTCACAAAGTTAAATTTTGCATTAATTGGGTTATTATTTTTCTAAACTTTTGAATAAGAATAAATCATGCTTAATCAACAGAAAATTAGTATTTGTTTAATGGGATTTTTTTTCGACAAAGCCTTTTATATTATCAAATTATTCTTTGATTGATGTTTAGTTCATTGATATGTGTTCTAATATTATGTTATTGATTTTTGATACTTTAATTTGAGTTTTAAAAATGATTCCTTAAATTATCAATTGACTAAAATTTTAGTGTGGTCGACCAACATCTTTAAATTTCACATCCTTTTTTATTTTCACTGAGTTTATTAATCTTTTGGTTGCTTATCAGATCACCCAAATAGCCTCGTTGGCCAACCAATTTCTTTCGACGGACTACTAATATCTCTTTCAGGTAAGACAATTAAGTTAGCTTCTAATGGTTGACATATAAAGGTGAACCTCCTTTGCCTTGCTTATGCTCTTTTTTTCTTGTTTAAGGCTCCTCAAATTCTTAGATAACTCACCTGTGCATTGACAAAATATTCATGGAAGTGTAACCATAGCAATCAAGCACCTTGACAAGACGTTGTAATGGTTCAAATATTGTTTCTTTTTTCCACATATCAGAATAATTTGAACTCACAGAAATACCAACTTCTCCACTTGCAAAACTCATCCATCTTGTTCAGCTATACATAAGGAAGTAAAATCATGAACTTCTTAACATGAACAAATCTTTAAAAAATTCCCTAGTTCATAAACACCATTATTAGCCTTCTAGCTCTTTCTGAACCAATTTAAATATCATTCTTTGTCAACTTCCAAACAATAGGTTTTTATGCAACACACAAATCACATAGCACCCTCCCAAAAGCCCCCACCTTTTTCAATGGATCCTACTTCATAAGCTTTGAATTATCGTGTAGAAAAAGCACCCAAATCGAGAAGTTCCATATTGATCTAACCCCAAATGCTAGCTACTCAGTTTGACTTGAAACATTTGACTTGACCAGAACTGATCTGATTTGATTCAATCTTATTAGACTCGATTTGACTCGAACCGAAAAATAATTGACCTAAATCAACTCGAGAAAAGGCCCAACCCAATTTACCCTTAAAAGGATAATCATATAATTGAAAATTTTAAAAGATTTGGGTACTAAATTAAAAAAAAAGGTCAAAATTGTATCATTTTAAATCTATATATTATGCCTAAAATAAAAGATAAAAAGTGAAATTTAATAAAAGAAAATAAGTAAAAAGGGGCCTCATTTTTAATAATATTAAATACTTTTACAATGACTTATAGATGCATAAACTCACATCACTTATGTCCATCTCATGCAGAAGATAAGTAATTTATTGAGTCATTATATGGATTTTGGTTTATAAGAGTATACGTATTTATCAAAAACTACAAGTTTTAAGTAATTGAGATCAATATGTATGCCAAAAGATGGTTATAAAGGAGATTAGAGTCCACAGTTCTTGATTCTAAACCCCCACCTCAAGGTGATGGTACATAAGAAATCCATCTTATGGTTTTGCCTAGTAGTATTATTATAGTATCTTGGAAACGAAAAGGGATGGTTTCAGAGAGTAAGACCCCTCATGATATAGTATACACTTAGTGATTGACAGGTGCGATGGTGAGTGTTATCATCTGCAATAGGTCCTTCAATAAGATTGAATGTCGATATGAGAAAGGAAAAAAGAAAAGAGAAGGGTTAGGAGAAGAAAGAGAGAAAGATGATTGATTTTTGTCCGTTCATTTTTTGTCTTTGTATCAAAGACTTCAAGTAAAAAAGTTAACACACCAATATGAATTGTTTCAAATGAAACACAATGAAAGCATTTTTAGCATATATACTAGATTCATGGATATTCTTAATGCTCTCAAAGGTCTTGGAAATATCTATACTAATGTTGAATTAATAAAAAAGTTGCTTAGGTCACTTCTAAAGACATGAGAAGCTAAAGTGATAGTATTAAAAGAAGCTAAAGATCTACTAACATTACCATTGGAGGAACTTATTGGATTTCTCTTCACATATGAAATGAGGCTCCAAGAGACACAAGAAGAGATGATACTTTCAAAGAAAAATAATTTAGGCTATGTTTAGTTGGATATAAGATTTTTAATGGAATAGAATGTAAATAGATGTAATATTACAAAATTGATATTTGCAAGGGATGAAAGGTTAATGTAATAAAGTAAAATGTTATTTAAAAAAAGGGTTCATAATGTAATATAATTATTTATCATTTTACATTGCATCCTAAACCTCTCAAATTAAATGTGACTTATTTTTACTATTTAGAATGGAATGAGATGTAATGTGAAACTCTCCCCTTCCATCCAATTTCATTCCATTATATTATAAACCCTCATATCAAACGATGGAATAATATTACACTACATTCCATTAATAACCACCTAACCAAACATAGCCTTAGTGTTTAAAGCCTCAGAAGAAGAATCAAGCAAAGAGGAAGAGGCATCAACTAGTGAAAATGAAGAAGAAGACATTGACTTACGTGTTAGAAAATTCAAGAAGTTCTTGAAGAAGAAATTCTTTAAAAGAAAGGACTTCAAGGAAGATAAAACTGTTTTAAATCTTCTAATATTGCATACTTTGAATGTAGAAAACCTGAGCATATAAAATCACAATGTCCTTGTCTCAAAAATATTGAGAAGCATGAGAGAAAATATAAAAAGGAGAAGACAAACAAGAAGAAAGAACTAAAAGCATCAAGTTGGGATGACATAAGTAAATCCAACAACAAGCATTTAGAAGAAGATATAGCTCATATGTGCTTTATTGGTATAGACAATGATGGGGTAACATCTAAACCTAATTCTTGTAATGATAGTGATGTTAATTTAATATAATGTTGTTGATTTAACATATGATGAATTAGAAGAAAGTTTAGAAATCATGAGTAAGCAAAAGAAGAAAGTATCTTCCAAACTTAAGGAAGTTCAAATGTGTTGGATGCGTGCATGAATGATAATGAAAAGATGAAAAGTAAATTGCATAGTATTAAAACATAAAATGTAATTATTAATGATAACCATGACTTAGATGAATTAAGGTGTAAAAATTAAACATTGAAAAAGGAAGTAGATTCCCTTAAGGATTCCTTGTCCAAATTTACTAAAAAGAGTAAAAAATTATAAAGCATATTAGGAGCTTAAAATAATTCTAATAATAGGCATGAAATTAGATATAATTGTAAGAGTACTTCTAATACTAAAACTACTTTTGTCAAAAGAAAATATTTACGTTGTGAAGAACCATTTTCTTAAGTTGACAAAAGAGCTTAGAGCATCTACATCTAACCATACACATTCATATAACACGTCCACTCAGGCTCAAACTAATAGCAAACATCATGTTTTTATATATGACTCACAACCTAAGAATAGAGTTTAATATTTTTAAGAAAAAGAATAGGCATAATTTTTGTGATAACATATAAACTCGTTCTCACTCTTATAGATGCATGCATCATAACTTCCTTCATAGTAGGCATCGTATATATATTCAAGGTAGGATTTGTCATCATCTTAGGACATTAATCAACATATTTTGATGTCCAAAACTTCCTCATTATGCATACACACATAGAATTTCAAGCAATGTATTTATGCATCATCATAACTCATATAACATGGTACGTCATTTTAATGGTAATTTTAGAGACATTGATAAAATTTTCTTTACTAGATAGAGAATGCTAAGCAAACCTTTAAAAGTATAGGTTAAAAAGAAGAAGAAACCAAACAATAAAGGAACCAATCTTATTTGGGTTCCTCAAACACATGGATTACCTTATTTTATAAGGTTATTAGGAAACAAAGAGCTAATGGTTAGTTGCTTTGAATTGAGCATTATTTTTAGAATTTATATCTTTTATCATGATGAATCTAGCATTCTTGACTTTAAGAAAGTCTTGAAGATGTTGTTGTAGGATATGGAGACTTTAACTCGTAAAATTAACCATTAAGTCTTCTCAAATTGCTGAACCAAGTGAGAATAATGAGAAGGATGAGATGTCGTTAATGGATTGAGAATTAAAAACAATCTTCATTCAAATCTCTCATAAGTAATGTTCAACATGAGGTAATTATTAATTTATAATGATTACTTGAGCTTATATGTCATTTTAAGTATAAATCCTTGTTGATAATTATTTGAGTTTAAATTATGGATAAAGTGTTTTTAAAATGTGAACTTTGGTACCTATGATTGGAGACTATGTGCAAAATAAGGTCATCGAGTTAGAATTTACGTCAATTGGGTTATTATTTCTCTAAACTTTTCAATAAGGATAAATCATGCTTAATTAAAGGAAATTTAGTTTTTGTTTAATGGAAATTCTTTTTGTTAAGGACCTTTATATGATCAAATTCTTCTTTGATTGATATTTAGTTAGATGACATTTGTTTTAATATTATTTGTTAAAGATTTGCTACTTTAATTTGAGCTTTAAAGATGGTTTCTTAAGCTATCTAGTTAACTGGTCAACCAATAACTTAGTGTGGTTGACTAGTATCTTTAAAATCGACTCTATTTTTATTTCTGATGAGTTTGTTAATTTTTTAATTGCTTACCTGATCACCCAAACAGTCACGTTAGTTAACCAATGTCCTTTAATTGTCAACCAATGTCTCTTTCTAGGATGACAATTATACATATTTGGTTAATATATATATAAGTCTACCACAACTATTTATTAATCGGCTGTTTTCCTTGAGTGGTCAACCAACACACATGATTAATGCCCCATTTTCTTTGCCTCGCTTCTATTTTCTCCTTTTCTTGTTAAGCCTCCTTAAAACCTTAGATAACTCTCCTGTACTTTTGGAAAACACCACAACTTATTGTAAATAGATAACTGTTCAATTTTTTCTTTTTTTATTGAAGATCTTTATAATTCACGTTCTCTTTACACAGGCCCATAATATTAGGATTAATTGAAAATGTTCAAAAATTATTGATTCACTTAAATTTTTTAAAGTGTGATTGCATAATATTTGTTATTTCAAAATTGACTACCTTATTCTATCATTATTTTGGAAATTTAAGATTTTATAAATTATACGTTCTTTTATAAAATTGATTGTTAGATATTACTGTTATGCTTTATTTGTTATAATTCCAACTCTTAAATTTTTTCAAAGCTTGCTCTTTATGCCTTAATTAAAATTTTAACTTAGGAATAATATTGAAATTGAAAATTTTCAAATCAGATACAATTATGGAGTTCATATAATAATCGACCTTTTGTTTTGACTCTTTAAATATTCAATAGCACTCTCTATTGAGAAAATTTGGTAATCTTGATCAAGTTCATTTTTTCAACCAAGTTAACTTGATGCATAACACTTTACATTGTGCATTTTTGGATCCCTTTTGATGATTTCAAAATGGAGGACGTTTGGTGATATTAGATTTGACATAAGTGATAATGTTTATGGAGAGTGATAAATTCAAGGAGAGTAATGAAATTTAAAGGGAGTGATTCTTTTGTCATTTTTATATTTCTTGCATTTTATACGATATGCTTGAGTAAATTTATGTTACATTCATATATGGATATTTTTTTGATTTTGAATATATTTTTCATTATTAATATTGAATTATGCTCTTTATATTGAATAAAATTTTATGCATGAATTAAGGGGAACTAATCAATATCTTGAATTATATTTTATGTGCTTAATTTTATTATTGTTCTTTAATATCTCAACTATTTTATCATCATAAAAAACAAGGAGATTGTTGAACTAAGGGAGGTTTTAATTAATGTTTTGATAATAATAAAACGTAATTATTACTAATTTATTTGTTATTTTGATCAAAATTAATATTAGAACAAAATAAAACCATAAACTCAATAACATAGATTATGAAGTTGATAAAGAAAATAACTCACATATAGGTAAATCGTCCTAATAATAATTATTCTAACATCAACATGATAATAAATTTAACATTATTAGACTTTTTTTAAATAATTTAATTCATAGTCAAATCTTTTAAAGTTTCTAATTTAATGACTAACCTTTTAAAACCCTTATAACTTAGATTAAATGGCTATTTTTATTGATAATTTTAATAATTTAAACAATTATAAAATTGAAAGATATTTTTGATAAGATTTAAAAAAAAAAACTTTCACATTGATGGATCCAAGTTATCCAATTGGCATGCTCTATCCCCAATTACTTTTGGAATTAGAATTTAAAGTACAAATTGTATCATTTTATAAACATTAAAGATTAAAGTGATATAAAAGATAACAATAACCATTAATTTAAACCTTTTAAAAATATTAAAAGATAATTTGCATTTTTAAGTTTTTTAAGTATGAATTACATTATTGATAATAGAGTGTGGCTCTTGTTAAGATAATTTATATTCATACTAAAAGCATCCGTCATCTTGAAAATTCAAAATTAGATTTATTTTTTATAATTTTAAAATTTATGGAATTTAAAAAATATATTATAGATAAATTTGATTATAATTTTATAATGAATCAAGCAACTATAAGACCAACTAAAAATAGAAAATAAAGAAACTTAAGCAATAAATTTTGATTTTTGAATTTTAATTGAGCAAGATCTATTTTTATTTATATAAAAACTTGGTAAATTTATTTCTTTGTAACTATTGCCTTTTTATATGTTTTCATTCGTATCCGAGTTGATAAAAAAATACTAGGTTAAAATGTTATAACAAATAAGAGGACTTAATGATTGAAAAAATCAAGTAAAATTAGAAATATTAATAGATTGATCCGACCTATTTTTTGTTTTTTTTTTAATTACAAAATAACTGGACTATTCTTATGTGTTTTTTTAATTATAAAACGATGTTATTTTTATTGTTCCGGTGCCAACTTGGTTCAAAATAAGCCGAACTTTACCAACATTGACATCCCTCATTAAAATGACATAAAATTTATATATTTTTATTGAAATGATGAATTCAATTTAAGTAATATTTATAAATATAAATATATTAATTATCTTCTTTGTAAAATACAATATGTTTTAGGCTGCTTGGAAACTAATGATTTGAATTCAATTTATCAATTCTACGTAATTAAATTCAATTCATGCATTTAGAGTGTAAAAAAGGAAATCACTTGAATTCAATCATGTAATTAAATTTCATTTTCTTCATGACTTTAATTCACGTCTCAAACGATGTGAATTGAATTTTGAATTGAAGAGTCAATTCTTTTAAAAATATTAATTTTTTTCAAATATACATATCATAAATATATAAATTATTACATAATACAAACACATTGAATACATACTATTTTTAGTTAAGAATAAAAAAGTTATATAAAATAATTAAATTTATTTTTATTATATTTCAAATAATATAATTAAATTCAATTATAATATTTATAAATTTATTATAAAAAATGTAAATAAAATTTAATTTAATTCAACATATATAATTAAATTTAATTAGTCAATAAAACCAATTCCAAATTTTCAAAGTGTTTATGTTATTAACTGAAATGGAAGCATTTTGAATTACCATCTCTTTTCCCTGTCAGAGACAGTAGGATTGGTGTTGGGGGGAGAAACCATTGTTGATAAGGTACTCTCTATCTCTCTCTGTACGGCTTCTCACAGTAGTATGATGGTGTTATCGACAGCGATGAAGCCTTCAAAGTATCTATTCAGTTGCCGCCGTATTCACCACCACCACCATTTTCCTTCAGTCATGACCATTAATGCCAATCTCTCTTCTTCACAATCCCAAATCCTGTCTATCCGAGAATCCCTCCTTTCCAGGCAAGTTTCAGCCACCCAAATTGTAGAATCCTACCTCACGCGCTTCTCACTAACTGAACCACATCTCCACTCCTTCCTCCATTTTTGTGACGACTCCATCTTGAAGCAACAGGCTCAAGATTTGGACGATAAGATACAAAAGGGGGAGGAAAACCTAGGTCCATTGGCTGGAGTGCTTGTTGGAGTGAAGGACAACATTTGTACTGCTGACATGCCTTCGACTGCTGGGTCTCGCATTCTCCAGAATTACCGACCTCCTTTTGATGCTAGCGTTGTTAGGCGAATAAGGGAGCTTGGGGGCATTGTAGTTGGAAAAACTAATTTGGATGAGTTCGGGATGGGGAGTTCCACTGAATCATCTGCCTTTAAGTGCACTGTTAACCCTTGGGATCTGTCTCGCGTCCCTGGAGGATCCTCTGGTGGTTCTGCTGCTGCTGTTTCTGCTAGGCAGTGCACTGTTTCACTTGGAAGTGATACTGGTGGTAGTGTTAGACAGCCTGCTTCTTTTTGTGGTGTCGTTGGCTTCAAACCTACTTATGGCCGTGTCTCCAGATATGGACTTATGGCTTATGCTTCCTCTCTGGATGTTATTGGTTGTTTTTCTACTTCTGTTGTTGATTCTGCTATTCTTCTTCATGCTATTTCTGGTCATGATCCCCTTGATGCAACTTCCAGTAAGCGTGTGTGTATTTTCCTTCACTACACTGATTTCAGTTTGTTGAATCTTAATGCTCATTTCTATTCTATTTTGTGTTATGTTATGTTTTTCACAATGATGTGCTACTATTCAGGGAGTTCCTGATTTCACATCACATATCAGCTCCATAAATATCATGCACTCTAAACCATTAAAGGGATTGAGGGTTGGTCTTATAAGTGAAACTATGAATGATGGTGTGGATGATGGTGTCAAATCTGCAATCACTGCTGCTGCTTCACATCTGCAAGATTTAGGATGTATTATCTCAGAGGTTTATTTCATGATCTTTCCTTAGTTAGTTATTGTTCAAATGCTCCAATGTGAGGAATGCTTGAATTTATTATTTGTACAGAGTTTTTTTTCCTTTTGGCCATTGAATTCGAAATTATTGTGATGTAGGTATCATTGCCATCGTTCTCACTTGGTTTACCAGCATACTACATTCTTGCTTCCTCAGAATCATCATCTAACTTGGCACGTTATGATGGCGTCAGGTGATTCCTTTCCTTCCAGAGATTCTTTTATTGACGGACTGACTTGATATGTATAATGGACTTGTTAATTTATTTTCCTTGTCCCAAAATCTTCGTTCTCTTAGTCATGCTCTTATGTGTTATATCTTAAATTGCAAGATAGTGAGAGATGGGTTGACAATCTAGGTAGTTCTCTTTACAGTACTTTAATATTAAGGACCAAATGATGGTGGCAAGCTTCTATATAAATTCTTCCCCGTTTTGTGGTAATTCAATATTCCTGTCTAAGACAACCTATTATTATTTGCACCGACGTTCAGGTATGGAAATCAAGCTCTTAGTACAGAGTTAAATGCACTTTATGAGGATTCCAGGGCAAAAGGATTTGGTTCAGAGGTATGAATGTCTTAAATGTCAAATACATAATGATTTTACTGTGGTGATAGTTGAACATTGTATATTTGACATGCTAGCATTTTTAAAAAGTTGGGATGGTTTATTTCCTACCGGAATTATGTTATTTAGGGTCAGATTTCAATTAATCAAATTGAAAATATGATTTTATTTCCATCATTTTTTCTTGAGTTGATACCTTCTTATGCACTTCAGGTGAAAATGAGAATCTTGATGGGAACTTATGCCCTTTCAACTGGTTATTATGATGCATATTACAAGCGTGCCCAGCAGGTACTATAAATGAGCATATTTCAAACTTAGATTACTGGATGTCTTGACCTTATCTCACAAAGATTTCATGATTCTTTATGGAAAATATTCTCATTCATTCCAATGCAAACATATCATAGAGATCTTATACCCTTTGGCCTTAGCATTCTGGACAACAAGTGTAGGCACATGAACTTTAGGCTAAATTTAGCCATAACTTCGATAATCCGATAGTTTCCATTTTGTCTTATTTCAATGACATAAATGATAGTCATTGGCCTTTAAACCCTTAAGAAAATGTTATGATTCTAAGATGCTCTAGGTTAGAACTTTGATTCGGAGAAGCTTCAGTGCAGCATTGGATAATAATGATATCCTAATATCTCCTGCTGCTCCATCGGCTGCTTATAAAATTGGTATGTTTTCACATCTGCTTCATTTTCTTGGCTCCTTATTCTGTTTTATCTATTCTTGTTCCTTTCTGATAATGATTCTTGTTGCATTTACAGGTGAAAAGAAAAATGATCCACTGGCAATGTATTCGGGTGACATTATGACCGTGAGCATTTCTTTGCTACTTCATTTTTGACTTATAGATGTACATATTGCTATATTCTTCTACTTGCATTGAATGTGGAGAACTATGATGGGTGTTTGCCTGTCCGTGTACATTAAACAGGCAAACAACTTAAAATAAAAGTTTTCACTACAGCTTGAACATTGGGGATCTTTAAAGATGTTGATGTTTCTCCATCGCCAAATGCTAGTTATTGCTTTTGTAAACAGCAACTTCCAAGGAACACCATTAACTGGTCATGACACCCCTTACAAATGGTTTTATAAACTACTGTTTGGGTGATAAGCCCATAATTACATATCAGAGGAAGAAGAGGTCACACTTGTCAAGCATCGGATTTTCTTATATACCAGCACCTGATTTCACCTGATTTTATCTTCTTAGCTACAAAATTTGTTTTCAATTTATTATATCGTTTGGTTCATGTGTTCCTATTAAGTAGGGGCTTAGTGAGTAGTGATTTGTTACTGATTATTTTTAATAAATCCAGATCTGTTTCTCCTGGATCTCAAAGTCTGTTAACTAGTTTTTAAGGGTCATGGGTTAATCCTATCCTATAAATAGCCATGGGAAGTATGTAGTTCTTATCGAAAATCAATTCAAGTATTTCATTTTTGGAGATTCTCCCTTGGCTATTAATTCTTCTTTGAGTGATATACTTGCTCTTAGAAAATTATTAGATTTTTCCTATTATTGACCTTTTACTTCCAGCCCTCTGTCATTGGGGTTCACCCAAATAAGCTCCTGCTTTGTGTTCACACCCATCATAATTTGCAATCTATGAAAAATTTCAAATGCATCATAGTTTGTGTGATGGAATATTGTCATGAGCTAATTTCAATAGAAGGAGTTCAGATCCCCATACCGCCCACCCACCCCTACCCCCCTCACCATTTATATCTATATGCATTAGGATCCGAATTCATGGATTTCTCGGTTTGTGATAGAAAAATAAGAGGATCGAACCATTTCTTCTGATTCTGTTTCAAATTCGAAAAATGTTACTTGGCGAAGTGCTTCCCCAAACTAATGTCATCTATCCCTCAAATTAGGTTCTTTGATAAAAATGATATTAGGTTAACCAATTGATTCTTTAATATTTCAACAGAACTAATAATTTCCAGCATCCGTCATATTCCAAAAGATCTTTATATTGGGATTTAGAGACGAATCCCGGGGAATTGTCATAACTATTTCCCATTAAAGATAAGAAATTAGGTTTAGAACCACAAAGTTTGTTGTGGGTTTAGGCTATTCTACAATGCTTCAGGTATTAACAGTGACTTGGTTTGAGTGATGTAATTGTTGTTAGGTTGATCTATCAGCTCTAGGGCACCTATACAATAGAGTAGGTGGAGCAGCTTATTTCTAACAAATCCAAATAGGTTGCTTCTGCTTCAACTTTGCTTATAAACCCGGGAGGCATTTCAATCTCTTAGTTGATACGAGATTTTGTACTCCATGCTCTTCCAATTGGTGACTTCATGTCCTTAGTGAAACCCCATCCTATGGCTGTGACTCAATATCCATTGTCTCAAAGAACTTACAAGCTATCAAGGAGTCCAATACTACCTCCAGCTTCTTGATTCCTCACTCCAATGCCAACATAAACCCAATTTTGATGCTAGCTTGCAATTACTTATGCATACCAGAACAGAAATTGCAATTAGGAGTGAACTTCTTCCGAGAATGCTTTCAGAAACTGTTTTAATAAGTTGTGCTTTAAACTTTTCCTGGAGCTCCAAGGCATGGATGTGTGGAACTAAAGATCATTTTCTCTTTGATTTTTGTTGAATTGTACTTCTTCCGTGACTATTTATACTCCAAATAATTTACCTTATTGCCAGGGTCATCTCTATTCTTCTTTCTGTAGAACAGCTGTTTTCTTGAATGTTTGCGAACTTTGGCTTTCAAATGTCATTGATTTGATAAGATGTTCTGTAAATTTCTGAAGTTCAAGGACTGGGTATATTGAACTACAGATCATTTGGTCTGTTATTTTTATTTAATAATGCTGCTTTTAATTATTTGTGCTCCAGGTTATTTACCTGATTGCTAGATCCACTCTCTTTGTTCTTTTCTCTCATTTGCCAAAATATTTTCATTGCAGGTCAATGTTAACTTAGCAGGTTTACCTGCATTAGTTGTGCCATGTGGATTTGTTGAGGGAGGACCTACTGTCCTTCCTGTTGGTCTTCAGATGATTGGTGCAGCTTTTGAAGAGGTATCTTTTCAAGTAGCTACTCACTGTTTCAAATCCCTTCTTAGTTTATTTGTATTTGCACTTTCTCAGAAAATAACCAGCTAGTAGGAAATTCTTGCAATCTAGAATGGTTACTAGCCCTGTAGGCAAGGTTATCCAATTGAAATAGAGGGAGATGTACCTGATCATAAGGTATCTTCTCTACCTTGACCAAAATTGGTACCATTGTGAGGTACCATGTCAAGTGGCTAACATCTTACATTGGGGGAACGTCTTATGGTTTCAGTCCATTTAGACTTTAGACCTCCAGATTCGATATATCTTGGGATGATATATGTTTCAGCTTGTTAAATTAATAATTCATCCTTACTCTCTACCAATACCAAAAACCAAAAATTGGAAAATGGTTAGTAAATATCCCTCTAATTTTCTGCTAGCCGATTTATTTCAACTTCTATGTTGCTTTATGCTCAGGGATGGTTAGTATTGAGATGTTAACACGGTGTTTATTATCATGCAATATGAGGTGTAACACATCCATATTACAATTCAGTTATACCCTTTTTGTTTACATTTATTAGATATTATATGATTTATTCATTGGCATACTAATTACATTAAATGTTTAATCTTATACCGATATCCGTACGATACATTCTAAGTTCCATTTTCTTTATATCATATCATACCAAGCGTCAGCCGAGATAATAAAACATGAGGTTGCATTAGTTGGGCCTTGTACTTATCCCTTTCTTTGATTATGTTGTTAAAAGCAGGTTCACAAGTTAATTCTGTATCATTGCGCATGTGTGTGTTAGTTAAATGAGTATGAATGTAATAAATTTTGATCATGAAAATGATTATCTTTGGATTGATTGTGCAGGATAAATTGTTGAAAGTAGGTCATATTTTTGAGCAAACTCTTCAGGGTTGCAGTTTTGTGCCTCCATTAGTGGCAACTGCTCTTTCATGATAGCTGCCACAATATCTGAGGTTGGTGAGACACAATTCTTTGTATGTCATGTGAGGATTACTTTTTTTGGCTAGATCTACTGATTTTTGTTTTCCCCTTCTCCAATTCCAAATATATAGGCATGCATCAAAATTTTTAATTTATACTCTTTAACTGGACCTAATCATTATTTCTGTGCTTCAATTCAAGTGCAATCATTCATAAGTGACTATACTTAATATTGAATTACTTGGTAGTATGCAGAGAGGTTAAAATTGAATAACATATGGGCTAATGTGGTTACTCATTTCCTGGATGTCATCTTTAGTGATTTTTACTTTTTTTTTTTAATATTTCAATGCATAAGTAATCACATCATCTTCCACAGAACAAGTGCCTACAAGCACAATATAATTTTATTGTATGATGCTTAATGAGATGGCCTCTTATCTTGTTAGAAATGATATAGTCATTATGTTGTCATCCATCATTGCTCCACTCAAATACTAGTTATCTTCATCCTCCGCATAATTTAAGTTAAATTTCATTATCTCCCATATTTTTAATAAAACATAGCAACGCCATCAATGCTCATTCTAAAGTATAGGGACAAAACACTATAAACATAAAAAAAAATTAACTTTAAATTATTATTTTAACCATAATCCCATTAAACACTTATTCCTAAAAAATATGCATAAAAGACAATACACATACCTTGTGACTAAAAATATACATAAAAGACAATACACATACCTTGGAAGTCACATGTGTACTACATATTTGGTTGCTTCTATTTAATAAGAAGCCGAAGTAAAAATAGAGGCACTTCTTTTTAAATATTTATCAGAGTTCCTTTAAGTTTTCTCTGAAAAAATTAAAAAAAAATCGCTTCTTTGTATTCAATTGTTTCTTGAGTAAAGATTAATAATATAAATACTAGCAAGCACAATTATTTTCAACAAAATTCTAGAAATACATAGTTGGACCGGAAATCTGCACACTTGTTTTGGTCTTTGAGTTTTGTCAGCGATCACTGGTAACTTAGACGACTTGGTATTACAATTAGTGCTTAGGCATGGTCACCCACTCTAAAGCTGTAGACTAGCAGGCTCTGTTTTGAAACTTGGACCGGACTGGCCGATCCGACCGGTCCCCGGTCGGTAGTTCGGTCCGGTTTATCTCTCAAAATCGGTATTGAATTGACCCAGTCTGAACCGGTCAAAACCGGTCAATTGACAGGTTTTTGACCGGTCCGACCGGTCAGATCGGTTCGATAATTTTTTTTATTTTTTTTATTTTTGTTGAATTTTTTTAAATTTTTTTAATATTATATATAATTAAATATAATTATTACATAATTATTACGTCACACCGACTCGATCGGTGGTTGAACCGGTTGAATCGGTCAAATTGGTGATCAGTAAAACTACCGATTCAATAATCGATCCGGATTTCAGAACACTGCTCGCAGGTATCGAGGCTTTTAGAAGAGACTGCTCAGCAGGCAACTCTTTTCCTAGGATTGATTCCATCTGTCAAGCAATTCAACAGCACTCTGACACGTTTGAGGTGCTGAAATCACTATCTTCCCAAAAGTCAGCTGACACTGACATGATGATCAAGCTGTCGAAGCTTGAACAGCAACCATCCAACCTCCCCAACTTCCTCTACCAACCACAACTCGCTTAGGCATCGAAAGCACTTGCAATAAATTCAGTTTAAGAAGTACGCTAAAATTTAACACTAAAATAATGTAATGAATAATCATATAGTAAATTTAGTGTGTTATTATTCATATATCAAAAGTTATAAAAAGATAATTTTGTTTATTTTTAACATATTCTTTTTATGTCAGTATCATAATTTGATTTATTTATATAATTTACTAAATAATTAAATTTAAAATATATTTTATTTTACACAAATTATATTATTATAAAGATTTTATTGAGACATTTAAAATGACACTAATATTGATTATAATATTAAAATTATTTTTATGTTTATTTATAATTCTTATTTATAAGTTTTATAAATTCATTAATAAAATATGTTAAGGATAAAAAGTAAATTTGAAATAAAAGGTATATAAATTTAAATCACAATATTGATTTAAAAAATTAAAATTTAAAGAAAATATTTGAAATTACAATCATACTAAAATAAATTACAATTACAATTAGATTCGAGATTACAATCAAACTAAAATTACAACAATCAATTAATAGTAAAACTAAAGCATTTGAGAATATTAATTTAATATAAATAATTAATAGTTTAAAAAGTCATTTTCTTTTTTTCCAAATCAACATATTGGCTAAAGCCATTAGATAAACCAAGAACTCCTTGAGGTTCTTCTTCTTGAGTTCTTTTTGCATAAGTTTTTCTTTGTCCATTTCTAAAACCTTCACGCATCATTGGATCTTTGATGGAATCCAGATCTTTTCATAAAATTTTATTATCCTCCTGTCTTTGTCGTAGCTCTAATTTTTGTGCCTCATTTTGAGCTCGTAACAACTGAAGTTTATAATGTTTTTCAAGAAGAGATTTGACTTTCATGAAACATTCTTTTATTTCTTTATTCATGCACATAATTTTTTTTTCATTTCCTCATTTTGTCCCTTTTTTATTTTTTCTTTCTTTTTCTCAATAAGACGACAAGTTTTATCATTTCTTTCAATAAATGGATCTTTAAGTTCAAAATTATTATTTAAATTAATACAAAATGATAATGATCTTATTGATTTGTCTGATTTTTGGGATTCGAACGTTGACATTTCATTGCACTTATATCGTTTTTGATGATCCGACACTTTCTCTTTGCTAGAATCAGCATATTTTTTCATATTTTTTTTAGGATTGGCCATACATGATTAAATTTGAAACCTTTTTAAAATTTTGGATCTTGAATGAGTAAATCTTTCGATTTCTTGAATTGTAAGACAACAATGTAACTTAAGTTAGATTTTAGGGTATAAATCAAACGTATTTCAATTCATACAAAGAAAAAAACAGATAAATAAAGCACTTATAATATCTTGTTTAGAAGCAACAATTGGATTCAAGTTTTCAATTTGTCGAACACATTTTCAGAATTTTCCAATAGCTATCATTATAGTTTGCCATCGAGCTTGTAAAGATCTCCAAGGTCGAATAGTGGTAATATGATTCGGCAACATTTGATGTTACTTAGTTGTGATATGAGACTAAAACTGAGCCATAGGTTGATCTTTACTAGTGACTGGGTCTTGTGAAACATTAAGATATACATAGCACATGACTCGATCTTCTTTAACTGAATATGATGCATTTCGAGAGGTATTTGAAGGTTTTACATCAAAATTTAAGCTTGCCATTTTTCGAATAGGTTTGAAAGAGTGTTATAGTTTAGGATTTCAAAGAGTGTTATATGAAATGAGGGTTTCAGTTTAGTAGAACAAATAAACTATTTATAGAAATATTGTGGATAAGATAAGAATATCAATAAACGGTTGAGATGAATGCAATTTAATCCAACAGCTGAAAAGAGATAGAGTTAGATTTTTTGCAGAGATTTCTCATCTTGTCTTAGATATTGTGTGGTTAGGATACGAATACTAATAAACAGTTGAGCAATCTAATCCAACATCTGGGAAGAAGTAGAGTTAGATCTTTTACAGAGATATCATATCTTGAGTTGGATATTGTGTGGATATGATAAGAATACCAATAAATGGTTAAGATGAATTCAATCTAATACAATGACCGGGAAGAATAGAGTTAGAGATTTTTAGCAGAGATTTCTTATATTGTCTTAGATATTGTGTGGATAGGATACGAATACTAATAAATGGTTGAGATGAATGCAATCTAATTCAACGACTGTGAAGAGATAGAGTTATATTTTTTTTCAGAAATTCCTTATCTTGTCTTGCATAATTTGTGGATAGGATAAGAACACTAATTAACGGTTGAGATGAATACAATCTAATCCAATGGTTGAGAAGAGATAGAGTTAGGTTTTTTTTAATAAATTCTTTATCCTGTCTTGAATTATTTAGTATATAAGGGAATGAATCACTAGCACATTCTTATTGGAACCCTACACCATATTTGTCTACAACCATTAGTACTAATGCGAGTACTTCTCATATATCATCTTCATCTTAATCTTCATCATTATCATCGAAGAATGAATTGGATCTCACTTCCGTAACATTAGCATGTTACTATCTGCATACACTAATAACAACCTTGCAATGGATTACTATATGAACAATATAGTGAACCAGCCAAAGCACAAAGGCTCAATCTCTAATCATAAAGTAATTTATCATAATTGTATTGCAGCAGATTAAAGACTATGAGATGATTATTTTGCAGAAAATTCAAGATATAATATAACAATGCTTCGTAAGTGATTTCGAATGAGTCAGAATTTATTCCTATGACTTGTTGGTGTTGTTGAAAGTCATGACGATTACTTTATGCAACGAAAAGATAGATATGGTAAACTATGATTGTCTAGTTTACAAAAAGTAACAGTAACATTTTAAATATTGATGTATGGTGTATCAACTAATTCAACTGATGAATACATTAAAATTAGAGAATTAACTGCAATTAAAAGTATAAAAATATTTTGTCGAGCCATTGTGGAGGTCTTTGGACATATTTATCTAAGAGCACCAGATGCTAATGACGTTGCAAGATTACTTAAAATTAATGAAGAACGTGGTTTGTCAGGGATGGTAGGGAGCTTAGATTGCATGCGTTGGACATGATAAAATTGTCCGACGGCTTGGGCAGGACAATATAGTGGATGTACTGGATTCCCAACTATTATTCTTGAAGCTGTAGCTGATTATGATTTATGGATATGACATGCACATTTTGGTTTGCCAGGATCAAATAATGGCATTAATGTGTTAAAGACATCTCATTTGTTCGCAAACCTTGCCAAAGGTATAACACCTTTTGCTCATAATGTTATCTGAGAAAAAGTGTATGATCTTGGATATTATTTAGCTGATAGTATTTATCCATAATGGTTTATCTTGGTACAAACCATTCATGATTCTCGAGACTCAAAAAAGAAGTTATTCACGAAGATGTAAGAAGCATGTTGGAAGGATGTCGAGCGTGCATTTAGAGTTCTCCAGTCACGATTTACAATTATTAAGGGACCGGCACGTTTGTGAAAAAATTCATATTATTATATGATATTATGTCAGCATGTATTATAATACACAATATGATCATTGAGAACGACCGTGATACTCAAGTGGCCATATAAAGGGTTGGTTTTTCGCTCCAATCTTGTATGGTCGCTTGAGTATCACGTTTATCCTCAATGATCACATTGTACGTTATAATGTATGCTGACATGATATCATGTAATAATATGGATTTTTCCAAAAATGTGCTGGTCTTTTGATAATTGCAATCGTGACTGAAGAACTCCGAATGCACGCTCGACATCTTTCCTACATGCTTGTTACCTCTTCACGAATAACTTCTTTTTTGGACCTCGGGGATCATGAATGATTTGTACCAAAGTAGGCCATTTTGAATAAATATTATCGCCTAAATAATATTCAATATTGTACATTTTTTTTCAAATAATATAATGAACAGAAAGTGCTATACCTTTGGCAAGGTTTGCAAACAAGTGAGATTCCTCTAACACATTAATGTTATTATTTGACCATAGCATATTAAAATGTGCATGTCATATCCACAATCATAATCACCTATAGCTTCAAGAATAATAGTTGGGAATCTATTTTGTCCACTATATTGTTCTGCCCAAGTCGTTGGACAATTTTGTTTTGTCCAGTACATGCAATATAAATTCCCTATCATTTCTGGAAAACCACGTTCTTCATTAATTTTAAGCAGTTTGGTAATGCCATTAACATTCGGTACTTTTAGATAAATTTGTCAAAAGACCTTTGCAATAGCTCGACAAAACTTTTTTGTACTTTCAATTGCAGTTGATTCTCCAATTTTAATATATTCATCAATTGAATCAACTAATATACCGTATGTTAACATTCAAAATGCCACGACTATTTTTTGTAAACTAGACAATCCTAGTTTATCACATTTATCTCTCTGTTGCATAAAATAGTCATCCTGACCTTTAATAGCATCAACAAGTCGTAGGAATAAATTCCAACTCATTCGAAATCGTTTGCTAAACATTGCTGCATTATATATTGGATTTTCTGCAAAATAATTATCCAATAGTTTTGATTTGTTGTAGCACGATCATGATAAATTACTTTATAACTAAAGATTGAGCCTTTGTGCTTTGACTGGTTTACTATATTGTTTATATAGTAATCTATTATAAGGTTGTTATTGGTGTATATAGATAGTAACGCTTTGTTTTGTGCTAATATTATAGAAGTGAGATCCAATTCATCATTAGATGATGAGCATGATATATAAGAAGTTCTAGCATTATTACTAATGGTTATAGATAAATATGTTGAAGGGTTCAAAGAAGAGTCTGCTAGTGTTTCATTCCCTTATATAGTAAATAATTCAAGATAAGATAAGAAATATCTACAAAAAATTCTAATTCTATCTCTTTCTAACCGTTGGATTAGATTGCATTCATCTCAACCGTTAATTAGTATTTTTATCCTATCCGCACAATATCCAATACAAAATAATGAATCTTTGCAAAAAAATATAAGTATATCTCTTCCCAGCCGTTGGATTAGATTGCATTCATCTTAACCTTTCATTAGTATTCGTATCCTATCTACATAATATCTAAGACAAGATAAGGAAACTCTGCAAAAAAATCTAACTCTATTTCTTCCTAGTCGTTGGATTAGATTGCTTTCATCTCAACCGTTAATTAGTATTCTTATCTTATCTATAAAATATCCAATACAAGATAAGGAATCGCCATAAAAAATCTAACTTTATCTCTTCCTAGTTGTTGGATTAGATTGCATTTATCTCGATCGTTCATTAGTATTCGTATTCTATCCACAAAATATCAAAGACAAGATAAATAATCTCTACAAAAATTCTAATTCTATCTTTTGCCAGCCGTTGGATTAGATTGCATTCATCTCAACTGTTCATTGGTATTCTTATCTTTTCCACAACATCTCTATAAATAGTTTATTTGTTCTACTAAATTGAAACCCTCGTTTCATATAACACTCTTTGAAATCTTAAACTATAACATTTTTTTAAACCTATCTGAAAAATGACAAGTTCAAATTTTGGTGTAAAGCCTTCAAATACTTCTCGAAATGGATCATATTTAGTTGCAGAAGATCGAGTCCTGTGCTATGTATATCTTAATGTTTCACAACACTTAGTTATTAGTAGAGATCAATCTATGACTCATTTTTGGTCTCGTATTACAACTGTGTACTATCAAATGCTGTCGAATCATATCACCAGTGTTCGACCTTGGAGATCTTTATAAGCACAATGACAAACTATAATGACAACTATTGAAAAATTCAGAAGATATGTTCGACAAATTGAAAACTTGAATCTAAGTGGTGCTTCTGGACAAGATATTGTAAATGCTCTATTCATTTATTTTTTTCTTTGTATGAATTGAAATATGTTTGATTTATACCCTAAAATCTAACTTAAGTTATATTGTTGTTTTATAGTTCGAGAAAGTAAAAGATTTACTCAATCAAGATCCAAAATTTTAAAAAGGTTTCAAATTTGATCATGTACTGTCAATCCTAAAAAATATGAAGAAATATGTTGATACTAGTAAAGAGAAAGCGTCGGGTCATTGAAAGAATCTAAGTGCAATGGCATGTTATCGTCCGAATATCAAAAATCACATAAGTCAATAGGATCATCATCATTTTGTTTTGATTTAAATAATGATTTTGAAGTTGAAGATTCATTTATTGAAAGAAATGATGAAGCTGATCGTCCTATTGGGAGGAAGAAAGAAAAAATGAAAAAGGAACTAAAATTTTTTTTATGTGCATAAATAAAGGAATATTTCATAAAAGTCAATCTCTTTTTGAAAAAAATTATGAACTTTAGTTGTTACGAACTCAAAATGAGGTAAAAAAAAAATAGAATTATGACAAAGATGAGAAAATAAAATTTTATGCAAAGATTTGGATTTCATAAAGATCTAGTGATGTGTGAGGCTTTCATAAATGAACAAATAAAAACTTATACAAAAAGAGCTCAAGAAGGAGAACCTCAAGAAGGAGCTGGCTCATCTAATAACTTTAGTCAATATTTTGATTTTGGAGAATATGATGATGACCTTCCAAACTATTAATTATTTATGTTAAATTAATATTTTCAAGTGCTTTAGTTTTACTTTTAATTTGATTACTAT
>JANITW010000234.1:8765503-8780070 GCA_027564335.1 Erythroxylum williamsii | reverse complement strand
TGCTATTTGAAAACGGATCGGGTATGGGTATCCATCGGTTCGGGTTTTTACTAGACCCATATCCAAATCCATATCCATATCCATTTTTTAACATTCATTTAAAATCCATTTAAAATCCATTTTATAGCATCCATATCCATTTTTTAGGGTCGGGTAGTACGAATATGGATTGGGTTGAAAACCCATTGCCATCCCTAAGTATGATTGGCTCGATGGTTACAAGAAAATAATTGTGTTAAATGTATATTTTTTTTAAGATATTATTTGGAGGTGCTTTACTGGCTGCAATAGGTCGTTATCGATTAAAGTTCAAACGTTATCGATTCTGCTCAATGTTAGGCTATTTTGGAAAGAAATCTAGCGGTGACATATACATGTTGTTAAGTCTGAATTAGTGTTTTATTTATTTAACCTTTTGATTTTACACATGTTTTTAGAAAATAAAAATATTTAAGTAAATATGATAATTAAGGATTTTGTACCAGTGCCAGAACGTTGAAGTTAAACTTGTCGTTTTGGGTTTAGTTGAGAAATAAAAAACAACGAACCAACCTTAAATTTAATCTAATCATACAATCACTAGTACAGCCGGTAATTTCTGGTATAAGAAACAATAAATTCACTTTTGAACTACAATTGTAACTAGTGTACTTGTTGACTTCACATGGATCTCTTTAAAGAATCCAGATCCTCTGTCTAATTTTATGGTATCTTATTCTGTCCCATGAATATCGACTATTTATTTATCTAGGTCCCGTGTGAGTCTCACATAAATAAACGCAGAGCCTGTATAAATGAATGACTGAAATTTATGAAACAGAATAAGACACCATAATATTGGACAGAAGATTTTGCCTTCTCTTTAAACCCTCTGTTCTTAAAGATCGCAGCTTTCTCTCTAATCTATTTTACCTTCTTTTACTTCGACAAGCATTAGTCAAACAATGTTTACCCACAGCTCGTCTTCTCCTCTACCCCTCACCAGTCTATCGATACTTCATCTAATTTAATTATGGACTTTAATGTCACTCAAGTCATTTCACAGAACTAGACCTAAACAATCGCCACCAAGTCATGGGAGTATCTCCTTGTATAACGTCTCAAATGTTTGGGATAATTGACAATGATGGGAAGATGACAGATGAATTTGAGGTTGGGGAGTTTGATCCAGAGAGAGAAAGGGGGTGATTATTTAGGAATTACAGGTAAAGTTAGGGTTTTGAGTAAAATTGAAATGATTTTCCTTTCTTTAGACTTAAACGACACGTGTATGACATTACAAGATTTTTGTTAACATTTGGACTCTAATTGAGCAAGTTAAAATGTTTGGCCCTAAATTAATCAAATATGAAAATGTTTGACCCAAAATTGGGCATTTAACTTACTTCTTTTGTTACATAATTTAATGGATGCATTAAAGAATCTATTTATAGAAGTTGAGCATAAAAAATGTATCTAACATGTTTATGTAAATTGGTAAGTGTTTATAAAGGCCACATATATAGGAGTTTATTTTGGCAAGTGGTAAGTTGTACAATAGAAGTTGAATTTGATGAGGTAATGGAGCAGTTGAAGAATATTTCACAAAAGGCTTATGATAATTTCAAATTTTAAAATTGGTGACTTTTGTGAAGGCATTTGTCATCACAAGATTAAAGTGTGAAATAGTTCATCAGAGACATTTAACTACTACACAATTCCATCTTGTGCTGAAAATTGCCTTCATAAAAGTCTTCGGTTTTCTAATTTTGAAATCATCACAATCTTTCATTGAAATACACTTCAACTGTTCCATTATCTCATCACATTCGACTTCCATTCTGCAACTCACCGTTTTCTAAAATAAACTTTTATCTGTGTGGCCTTTATGAACACTTGACCAATTTACATAGACATGCCATATACATTTTTTACGCTTAACTTTTGAAAACAGATTGTTTAATATGTCCACTTAACCTTGTAACAAAAAAAAGTAACATAAATTAAAGACATAAATTAAATTAAGAAATAAATGTCACATGTAAGAATATTTAAAGTTTACCTTATGTTGATTGCTAACAAAAGTCTATGCCTTCACACTTATGTCTAGATCTTTTGTAAGAATGCTCAAAAACCAATGTAAAATTGGTAATTTTCTCCCTCAATCCTAACTCAAGATATAGGAAACATCTGATCTTTTTTGTCACGACCTACGGTAGCTAATAAAACACCTATAAGGAATGTCTTCAAAAAAATCTATCTAACCTAATTATTTTTGTATGAATTAAGAAAAACCATATTTTAAATCACTAAAGCCCACATAAAACCTTTTGAACATTAGTTTTCAAAACTGTTCATCAAGTTCAATTTGAATAATGTATTACCATCTCTGCCAGCTTATCGTAACTCTTGTTCATAAGACCATAACTTGACATAATGATCTTCCATAAATCCTTGTAGTATGATAATGGCTTCCCACTTAGCCCTATAATATTGAGATTTAGTTACTTGTAATGTATATTGTCTTTGGAGATCGTCCATTATTTCAGTAATAAGCCGATTTGAGTTCCTTTTAAACTTGTGTAAAAATTCATTTGTTATCCATTTGTTACTAACTTGCTTGTTCATTTGCACTTTCCTACAATTATGCTTATTTTCTACTATCTTCACAGCAAATGCTTTCATTTCCAATCCAACTAGAATATACTTGAAAGGACATTGTCACTCACAAACTGCCTCTATTCTCACATTGATCTTGCCATTGAAACATTATATTCATTTGTATCTGCATTGTTTCTTATTGCTTCCCTCAACTTCATCTCATCTTTAAACTTTCAATTTCAAACTTAAAATCTTTCATATATGTTTTTGGATTAAAGACAACATATTTTTTATAGAATAAATACTTCATCATCTTTCAAACTGGTAATTGAGCTTCAACATCACTATCATCATATTTACTATTTGCACCACGTGAAGTTCCTTTTTATATTTTTGTAATTTTGAAATAATCACCTGCTTCATTACAACCCTTGTCAATACTTCTAACACCATCAATCATATTGTCAAATTAAAACCCCCTATGTACAGTCTTATCACATCTCTTCTCACAGTAATATATTCTTCATCATCAGTTGTAAATAACTCATCATCATCTAAATTATCTCCAAATTCACATATATCATGGTGTGAGCTTAACTCCTTCAAGCGTTTCATCAACTTATGAGAAAATTAGTAAAATATAGATATTACTCTATGTCATTTATCTTCTAGGAAATTCTTTTAGGACTGGCATGCTAAGTTTATCAATACTCATACCCTTCTTCTTTTTAATCTTACCCCAACATATTTATTATCATGTCTTTTTAACACCTCATCATAATAAAATTCAAAATTTACCAATATCTGCAAAATATTAGACATTTTTAATAATGACATGTATCATAATATATAAGAAAATGGTTATAAATGGAAGTATGTACAAAAGTTTAGACTAAATAAGTTGAGATAAGGGAATGTGTGAGTGAAGTATATGTTATAGGGTTAATTATAAAACCAAAATTAAGTAAAGTATATTCAAGTCACTATAATAATAAACGGTCAATTAAAAAACATAATAAGGAAAACAAAATAGAAGATGACCACGAGTGAAGAATTTAAATGATTATTTCCATTAAAAGAAATCTTGCCTAGTGAAAAATGTTTATATTAAATTAGAGTTATAAATGAATATTCAGAAAATGACACATATTCTAAAAGGAAAAAGAGAAGGAAAAAATAGGCAATTTCTATTTGGGACAATTATGGTATTTATGTTAAAACAAATGTTTATACTTAATATTGATTACCTTATGACATGTATATACTTGACATATGCTTTTTATTGCTATAAGGTGACATGTTATCTCAACCAAATCTAGTAAACATCAATATATGACTGATATTTTTGTTCCTGATATATTTAGTTTTGAAGATTAATTGAGAACTAAATTCAACCCAAAGAAAAATTGAGAATTAAAATTAAAAAAGATACAAGGTTATAGGGACAAACAACTTGCCTTTTATTGTGAAACACTTTCTGCAACTACTGGTTTACATTATGCGAACACAAACGCAACGGAGAAAGGTTAGAACTTAAGCATGGTAAAATATTATCCGCCCAACTAAGTGAAGTATGTCCAAGTTACTACAATAACGTAGGGTTGATTATAAAAACACAATTGAGTAAAGTATATTCAATTTATTACAATAATATTGAGCTAATTACAAAAACACAATAAGGAACAAATAGAAGATGACAAAGAGTGAAGAATTGAAAAGATTATTTCCATCAAGGGTTATTCTTGCCTAGTGAAAAATGTTTAGACTGAATTAAAGTTATAAATGAATATTTAAAAAGTGATACATATTCTAAGAGGACAAAGAGAAGAAAAAATTAAGCAATCTCAAATTGGGACAATTAGAAACACTAAAGAGAAGAATAAAAAAGATACCTAATTTTGATATAAATGGTATGATATATAATTTGGTGCAAACGGCTAGGGCTATTAAAGGGGATTCATGTTTTAAATAAATTTTAATTTATACTCAAAAGCAAAGTTACCAAAAGTTTCAAAATAATGTTTATGTTAAAACAAATATTTATTTTTGACATTAACTACGTTATATGTGTATATATCTCACGTATACTTTTCATTGCTATAAAGTGACATATTATCTCAAAGGAAATTAAGTGAACATATTAGTAGGGAAGGGACAAATAACTTGTCTTCTATTGTGAAACACTTACCGAAGCTACTAGTTTAGGTTGTGCAAACACAAACACAATAAAGAAAGGTTAAAACTTGAACATGTTAGAATATCATCCTCTCAATCCTAATTCTATAGCATGGTAGAATATTAAGAACATTTTTCACAACAACATTTTAAATTTTTCGAAATTTAAGCGCTAAATCAAATAACCTAAGCATATGCTTACAGATAAATCAATAACTATATAAGAGCATTATATTCCAAGCGTAATTCATAAGTCGAATACACATTTTATAACGCGAAGAGGAGCCAAAAATGGTATGTGACAAAGAAGATTGGTGCGACAACAAAGAAAAGTATAACACAATCTATGAAGAGGAGAAGCCATTGTAAAGATAAGGCGTGCTTCGATAAAGAATGTTGTGCTAGGCAAAATTTGAAATTCCAAGTTAATTTAGGGTTTTAACCCTTTTCTTTTAATTTACTTAATTTTACTTAATTTGTTTAATTAAGTTTGACATGTCAAATATATATATGTATATAGCTGTAGTTTTATCATGTCAGCAACTTTGATAAAAATACTAACGTAGGGCTATATTTAAAAAAAAAAAAAATTAAGTAATTAATTGTCAATTTTTAAAATTTTAGAATAATTGTTAAATTAAGTAACATTTAAGTTTTTTATAATTAATCCTAAATTTTTTTATATAAGCCCGTTTGAACTTTATGTTACACTTTTTAAGTTCATTGAATCCAATCCAACTCGTTACTAACACTAAACATGTCATTTATTAAGTTATATCGCCTAAATTATTTACTTATTATTAAGTGAAAATCTCACTTTTAAAATGACATTAATTTTAATATTTTTACTTAATTTATGTTTTAAAAATATTTATTTTATTTTATTTTATTGAAAAATGTTGTTTTGTATATTCCCAAATTTTAATTATATGATTCAGTTCAAAAGATCCGAGGAAAATAAACGGGTGTCTAAAAATATAAAAATTCCTAAACATTTGTGGCAGAACTTTACAAGGGAACGCATGCTCTATTCCGTCCCTCTTTTGCCCTAAACCTCCCCAAAACCCTCAAACCCCTAAATTCAATGTCCCTAGTTGCACTTCTCCTCAAACATTCAGAACCTCTCTGCACTCCTTGCAAACCCTTCCTTCACAACTTTTGCAGAACGTTATCCTCTTCTTATTCAACCCGACTCCAAAAAGCAGTGGGATTGATCGAAAATTCTGAAACAGAGACCCAAAATGAGAGCAACGAGTTAAAAACGAAATCGTGGGAATCGGAGAAGGAAGTGAGGGTTTTAAGAGAAGCACAATCACGGACCAGTAAAGAGGATGTCCCATCTAAAACGACTCCATTTCCTACGAGTCTCTCAACCATTTTCGCGGGGAAGAATGTCGTGGCAGGGGAAATGAAGAGAAACGAGAAAGAGAATGAGGAAGTCGAGGTGTCTAAGGAGTGGTCACCGGAGATGGAAGCGTTTGTGTCTCATTTGTATAAAGAAGGGTACTTCCGTAAGGCAAATTTCTTGAAAACGGATGAGTTGAATTCTCGTTGCTTTGGTAATAGTTATAATAAAAACTTCATCAAGTTTGCTGCAGTGGAGTTTGGCAAGGACCATCAAGAAATTGCAAAGTACGTCCCTTTTCTTTCTTTCTTTCTTTATACAACATACTTGTGCCTATTTCGTTGGCTTCTTTGTTCTATAGGTGTTTACGTTAGCGCGAGCTTTCTCGTACTGCGCATTTATTGCAATGCTTGCTTAATCAGAATTGAATTTTGGTATCTAAGCACCTTTTTCCTAAGGTATAGACAGTTGATGCACTATGGTTCAAAATTCACACTTGCATCCGACATGAATAGAAGTTGCAAGTTCCTAGGATTCAGGAAACTTTGATACGTAAGTTGTTTTGAGCTGCATGAGTTTTGGATATGTTGTCTATGAGTCATTTTAAGGCAGAAAATGCAATGCTGGGTCTCTGCATACTGTCTTACACTTCAGCTTTCCAACTTGGAAATGGTTCCAAGAACTTAATAAAGTGAAAATAGTATGAAGGTAATCAAGAGAGTAAAAGGAGAATACCAAATTTTTTTGGTGAAAAACTCCTCAAAAAATTTTTTGGTGAAAAACTCCTCAAAATTAAGGGAAAAATAATGGGATCATTAAGCAAACCAGCCTATCCTCTGTATGGGACTTACGCAGAGGTTGGAAAAAAGATACATTTGATTGTGAATTCCTATGTGGCAGATATATATCTTCACGGCCAAATCAACAGTCCAAGTCACACACTTCCATAAAGCCTCTATCATTCTTTAGATCCCTTATTTCACTCCGATGGTATCATAAATAGGGTCAATACAGAGGAAATGACTGCATTTCTATACCATTAGGCATTAAATAAATTAAGTAAATGAGAGAGATAAAACAAAGTATAAGGAACTAAAATAGTTAAAAGAAAATATGGAGACTTCTATTATATTAAAGTAGAATTACAATGAGAAACTCGTACAATTTTGTGAAGTGTACACACTCAAACTTGAGAGATATGGACAACTTCTCAAATTTCCACACTTAATGTAGATTTCTCTCTTGGTTGGAATGAATTGATGAAACATATCTCTTCTCGTCCATTTATCGAAGGTTTGTAAAGTCTTTCAAGTTTCCTTAATAATTGTTGAAGATTTCCAATGTTTGAAAACATTTTCTTACGTATGACCAAATATTTTTCCATAAATGATCAACCTTTTGAATTCCCAATAAAGACTCCAATTCCCATGCATGACCATCCTCTAGAATTCTCGATAAAGAAATTATAAGACAAATATGTGTCGACTCATAATCATTGAAGCATACGACAGCTTTGTTGGTTTCCCCCTTCCTTTTGCAGTCCAATCCAAAAGAGGAGGAAGAATCGTCTCTGAATTTGTTTCTGTTGAATTTATTGTTGGAAATCCATGAAATGCAGATGGTTATCTGGCAGTGACTTAAAAAAGGTGGCTCTCTTTGGTTGCCCATCTCTCTTGAAGAAGAATATCTTTTCTGCAAAAAGATTGCGCCTTTATTTTGGGATCAAAGAGGATACTGTAAGTAAGCTAATCTGCTTATCTTTTCTGTGTTAATTTTGAAGGCTCAATACTAATAAATGTGATTGCATTTTACTTCTCTCAGGTATGCAGTAAGTGTAACTTACGTAATTCATGCAAGTTTGTGAATCAGAGCGTGTGGAAAGGCGATATCAATACTTTGAATTTGGCTGCCGTAATGAGGGTCATCATTTTGTATGGTATAGAGGAGGTGCATCCAAATTTGTCAATGCCACATCAAGTAAAAGCTTCTGTCAACCGATTGTTGAAAGAATTAAAGAATCTTACTCAAACCACACCATCACGAATATAAATAGTAAATTGTTAAATGTCATGCGCTTTCTTCTTTTCAATTGTCTGCTTTTTCTTCTTTTTTTTTTTCAACTTAAATGTTGCATGAACTTCTTAATAATTGAAAAAAAAGTCAATCTGAAGAAAACCATGGTTTATTTTGAATTGAAGTGTCATGATCTAGGGGACATGGCTGGTGTTCCTGTTGTAAGTTGCTGGGGAGAGAATTTGCAAAGTAAAACTATTGATATTATAATTTATGAGTTGCCACAGAATCAACAATTTCATGAACTTTTTGTATGTTGTGGAAAAACTGTGCTATAAATTTTCGTGCATTTGCATTAAAAATGTTGATGATACTGTGATTTCTATTCTTGTACAAGCATAAACAAATTATCCACAATTGACCCAAAAATGCCTTCATATGATCTTCTCAATACATGCTCCTGAATGATTCAGAATGAAGACCAAAAGCATATGAATTTTCATACTTGATTCTGATGTATCATCCCTCCACACAATTCCATGAAGCTCCAACCCTCTATGCCTTTTTTCTCATACTATTTACCACACTCTCCCTCAAGTATTTTCCACCACCAACCTCAAGAATAGGGATGGCAGTAAGAATAGATCAGGCTTCTCTTCATCCCTTCAACCCCATTCAGTTCTTTAACCAATACTACCGCGGCAACAACTGCTGGGAGTGGCCTTCTCGTGGTTGGTAAAGATCAACTTCACTATACATTCTATTAAAAAATATCCTTTTGTTTCATCTTCTCAATTCGATCACTGCCATTTTCCCCGTACTCCATAAATTCCTCAGTACCCTCTCAAAAGAGTTCTCATAGGCTTATCATGCTGAGGAAGTCAAGTTTCACGTTAGGTTAGCTTCATCCTCATTTATATGGTGTTTGACATCCAACTTTTCTCGTAAGTAGAATCGACTGTTGAATTATTTAGGTTTATTCATCAACTGAGACAAGAAGGAGAAAGTCAGACTGGTATAACGAAAAAACTATTCAAAAGGAAAGTCTGCCAAGTCGAGTAAGAAGAAATCTTTTAAAGGCACAAGGTTGATTGTGACAAATCCAAGTGCAAAGTAACCTCTAAGCATGAGAAGATAACAAACCCTTTGGATCTGAATCTATCATAATGATCAATGTTACTCACTAATTTTCGCACCCCATAGTTGCAATTTCTATAGCCTGTTCTTGCTAGATTTGAAACAACAATACTTAGCCTTAGTCGAGCTAATTATGTTAGAAATAGCACGAAGCTTTAAGCCTAAGATCTATGATGAACTTGTATAAACAGACATAATGTGGAAAAGTACATGTTTTGTTATCCATAGTTCGACAAACAAGCTCCTCAAATTGCTTGAACAATCAATTGGATTCTTTGACTAAACTCCTCGACGTATAAACAAATTGTTGCAACTTTCAATTTAGCTCTACGAAAGTTATATATTTATGCCCTTTTACGTCTGTATCTCTTAACAGGTCAAAGTAACTTTTTGTTTACAAACTTCTGTCGACAGGTTACAAGAGTCCTTAGCAGTTATTTATAGGAACATTATTAGATCTCATCACAAGCCTAATAAGCAGATAAGCCCATACTAACAAGGGTTCATTTTTCTCATTAAACTTTAGCCTATTTAGCCATATTTTGTATTGAGCCACTTTATTATCTTTAATTGGAATCAAATTTAATTTTCCTTAGCCTTAATTTATAAAAATTTGTAATTAATAGTTGTCCAATAGGAATTTCAACATTTTCCTCCCTGAGATAAATATTAATTGCAATAGTTATATTGAAAATGAAAATAGTAAAAGTAGCTAAGAAAATCAACATAATGGTCGACCAAAATAAAACATTTGATCCAAGAGTAATGAAAGTTTATCATCCGGTCTTCTAAGAATTCCAATACTAAAAAGTATCAAATGCATTATGTGACATAAATTCAATACAATCACGCATATCTAATACCTTAGTGATATGAATAGGTAAATTGAGTGTGGCAAACTACAGTGATACATGTATGATATGAAATGTATCATTTTTCTGTTTGTCAACCTCAATTTCTCTAAACTCGATAGTAAACTGAATTAGAGAAATTTGTTTTCTCTCATTTAATGCTAATCACATTAGAGAAAACCTTTATAGGATTAAACACTTATATATCATGTTTTATCTTATCAAATTCATGGATTTATATATGTATTTATATGTGTCCTAAACACATAGGAGGCCAGTTAGTAAATATGCCTAATGATCATTAAATGCTTAAGATCGACACAAATCTAAAGACTTTCACCTGTACTATGACAATGTACCACAAATTGAATGCTAAGCATAAAAATTATGATCATCCATATATATATAAATGTGTTATCATAATACATGAAAATTAAAACAAATTTATTAGGAGTCAAATACAATGACCTCTAACTAGTAGTGTCTAAGGACTTCAACAAACGCATACTGTATATATGTCTTCCAAAATTAATTAGGTGTACTTTAGTTAGTAGACCAACCAACATATGCTCAGTCTCTATATTCTCCACTATAATGCTACCTCTCTGCATTAATTCCTTTATAGTCAAATACTTAACCTTCAAATGCTTACACATTGTGATAATTATATTGTTGTTAATAAACAATACAGTAGAGGGATTATTATAATATAATCGAATGGGTTTAGCTACTAAATCAACTACAAACAACTCAAAATTAAGTTCTTAAGCCAAATTGCCTGTAAAGCAGCCCCATAACATGCTACAAACTCTACTTGCATAGTTGAGGAAATTACCAATGTTTACTTGATACTCTTCCACGAAACAACACCATCTGCCAACATAAAGATATGCCCTGATGTGGACTTTCTATCATTTGGATACAACAAAATCCGAATATATAAAACCAATGAGGTCTATAATGTTAAATTTCCTAAATGTTAATATATAATCTTCAGTTCCATTGAGATATCTCAAAACTCCTTTAACTATATTTCAATGGTCTATTCCTCAATTAGCCAGATATCTACCTAGTAGCTCAACAATGAATGCAATTTCCGATATAGTATACACTTAGGCATACTTCAAACTACCAATTGCACTAGAATAAGAAATGTTCTTCATAGTCTCTTCCTGTGTACCATTATTTGAACATTATACTAAAGATAATCTCTCATCATAAGAAATAAGTGTTATAATAGGATTACAATCAACCATATTAAACATTTACAATACTCGCTCAATGTATGCACTTTATGAGCAATGCAACAAGTTTTGAGATTTGTAGCTGTAAATCCAAATACCAAGGATAAAAGATGCTTCACTAAGGTCCTCTATTTCAAAATGCTTGGCCAAAAGTTATTTAACCTCATGTAGTATGCTCAAGTCATTGATACGAGCATGATATCATCTACATACAAAGTAGAAAAATAACTTTACTTCCTCTTACCTTATAATACAAGCATGTCTCAACTTTATTTTTCATGAAGTCAAATGAGGTAACAATCTCATCAAACTTTAGGTACCACTATCTAAAAGTTTGTTCCAAACTATATATGGATTTTCTCAATTTACAAACCATGTCAACTTTACATTAATCCTAAAATCCTTCAGGTTATTTATATAGACCTCTTAATGAAGGTCTCCATTTAGAAAAATGGTTTTGACATCGATATGATTTAGCTATTTGTTATAATAAGTGACTATTGTCATAATCACTCTAAATGCATTCTTATAGGATACAAGAGAAAAGGTAACAATAAAGTCAATCCCTTATCTCTAATTGTAAAGGTAATATTGAAGTCAATACCTTATCTCTAAGCTAAACCTTTGATGGTCAACTTGACCCTAAAAGGCCTTTTGGTTCTTATAAATTCATTTGTAAATGATATGTTTACAATTATGAGGCAAATCCACAAGTTTTCATACCTTATTATGTTTAATGGAATGTATCTCGTCCCTCATTGCATCTCATCACAAATTCACATAAGGCCCAAGAAGAGCCTCTATAAAAGTAACTAAATCCACTATATGTTCAATATTATAATCTTGTTCACCCAAATAGATTATGTAATTGGATAATATATCAGGTCTTCTCACTTTATTAGATCTCCTAAATTGAACCAGTTTAATATGTTCACATACATTAAGAACCTCAATTTATATAAGTATAGGTTCATAGTCCTGCATTGGTATGATATTAAGATATGGATATGCTAGTTCTGGCTATATAAGTGATGCATATGAAATAACCCCTCTATCATCTAAAGGATGAGAATGACCACCCTCATCATAGACATTATATTCCAAAACTAAGCTGTTTGCAATTTTACTATTCCAAATCCTCCATCCCTATAGTGAAATATGTATAGGTAACAATAAATGGAACAAGAATGCAACTTATTTTTATAAGGATTATACAAACGTACCTTACCAATCCAGTCTCATAAGGATTATACAAACGTACCTTACCAGTCCAGTCTCATAAGGATTATACAAACGTACCTTACCAGTCCAGTCTCATAGACGAAGATGAGTGAGGCTAGGCTTCCACCCTTTCCTAATTATAAAAGACGTCTTTGAAACTGAATCACTTGGGACTTTGTTAAATATATACAAGGCAATCTTTATGGCTTCAACTTAAAGATAGTAAGGTAAATTAGTTTTGCTCTACATTGAACTCATCATATTTTTTAAGGTACAATTTCACCCTTCGGTCGCACCATTTTGCTCAGGATTACTTGAGATAATGAGCCGAGCCACTATTTCACATGATTCTAAACATTTGGCAAAGAGATCTTTTTCTTGTCTTAAAACCCCATGTCTGCCATATTCACCTCTATGGTAAAATTTGATAATTTTGATTGACTTTTTCAATTTGTTCTCAACTTTAGTCTTAAAGATATTGAATTTATCCAGAACTTCAGACTTTTCCTTAAGCATGAATAATCATCAATAAATGTCAGAAAATATCTTGAATTATACAAAGTAGTTATATAGGATCTACATATGTTCGTATGTATGAGTTCTAATAGATCAAAAGCATGAGTTAATCTTTTTTTTCCTATATTTTGGTTTACCTCTACAACAATTAACAAATGTTTCCAGATTATCATAATCCAGAGTTGGGATAATATTATCCTTTAACAATCTCTAAACCCTTTCCTTGAAAATGTGGCCCAATCTTTTATGTCACAACATGTATGATTTTTCCTTTATCAGAGATCTCTTCTTGGTAACATGTTCAACAATATATAAATAGCATAAACCTCATCAAGGGCAAGACATATTCTATACCAATATGTTTTGCATTGAAAGATAACTTTACAACTGAATTTGCAAATACAAAATTATGACCTTCTTTATCTGAAACAGAGAAAGAGATCAAATTATATCTAACAGATGACATATAGAATGTCTCATACAAACTAAGTTTGAACCCTATATCTAAGTTCGAACACACACTGCCTAAAAAGACTACATCCACTTTTTCGTTATTTCCCACAATTAAATTTTTTCCTCTCTTTATTCGACTTTCCCTTTATCATGTATCCTTGTATTGTGGAAGCAGTATGATTAGAAGCTTCATTATTTAGCTACCAAAAAGTTGATGTGGCTGTAACAACATTATAATCAAGTATCATATAAGTTGAGGAGTTACTTGAGAGCTCTTGCTTTTCTTTCTAGATTTTGTTCCCATGACATTCTAGCTTCATATATCCCATGTTATATAAAACAACTATTTATAGAAACCTTATTGAGTCTCCCATCACAAGCCCAATTAGCTGATATGTCTATAATAATAATGATTCATTTTCGTTACTGAACTTCTACCCATTTAATTAGATCTATTATTAAACTTCTTTATTAGTTTTAATCCCGATCAAATTTGATTTTCTTTAGCCTCAATTTATAAAAACTTGTAATTAATAATTATTTAATAGGAATCTTAATTCCAACAAATTATTAAAAAGTAGGTAATGTTTTGTCTTGCTTATGGTATAGAACCAATGTTTTGTATTTCTCACCATATCAATTAGTACCGAATAGTACGTATTGTATCAATAAAAAAAACAGTACCAAAATAAATATATTGATACTGAATATTGTTACTGGTTTGTACCGAGTTGCTTCGCTTAGTATTGACCGATGCCAGCTATATTCAATACTAACTTAATATCGACCAGTACTGAAAATTTTAAAAAATGTAAAGACCGATATGCAAAAAGTAAAATATATTTTACAAGCCTATCCAATCCCTCCTGCCAACAATCTCCTTCTCCCACTTTTATTCTAAGACATTCAATATGAATGTACATCAAATAAATCTTAAAAATAAATTATTTTTAATCTTTATATAATATTTATTAATACATTATTAATAAAAATTATTTTATTTTTAAAATAAATAATTTAAAATTATTATTT
>JANITW010000234.1:8709932-8730661 GCA_027564335.1 Erythroxylum williamsii | reverse complement strand
TTGATTATTATTAATAATAATAATAATAATAATTTAATTAAACATTGGATAAGAAATAAAATGAGAAACTTAAATATTTCATTAATCAAATGAGATACCAAAAACTTACATACATCAAGTTATTGAATCCTACGAATTAGAAATTTCAGTACATAAAAATTTAATAAAACATCTAAGTATTCATAGAATTAATTACATAATAGGTTCAACATACATTCAAATAAAACATCTAAACATTCATATAATTAATTACATAATAGGTTCAACATACATTGCAAAAAAAACATCTAAGCATTCATAGAATTAATTACATAATTGGTTAAAGATACATTAAAGCCTTATAATTTATTAATAATGTCCTTAACAATAATTCCCAAAATGACTCCAATAGCAATGAGTAAAAATGCTTGACTCCATGCCATTTTTGTCTGCAAAATTGTAACTTCATTGACTTGTTCATTTGTTGGAAGTACAAATTGATTCGGCATTAATGAGGGTTTATTGGTGATAAGAACAATGTCTTCATTGGGATGAGTCCGCCTATATGGGTCCATGACATAAGTACTATGTGTTTCATCCAATGTCCGATACCCCTTGAATCTAGCATTAGGAAACCCCTTAGTTGCCAAGACACCAAAATGAAGACAACTGGATAATATCCATACTGAAGTCAACACATGTTTACCCCGAAAAACCCAACATCAAATAACTGAATCACCATAAAGTCAAATCTTTAAGAGCTTCATAATAGTCACCCAGAACTTCAACACTAACACACTCCACCTAAGGCTTCAACAAGCCAGATGCTTTGATTTCTTCTAATAATCATAAAGTCAAGAAGTTGCAGAATCTTCAGAAAGAAACACAAGAGTTCAGTTTTACACCGTTCAAATCCCACAAAGCTGTAATTAAATCAAAAACTACAACAGATGCTAGCAACTAACAAATTTCTCACCTATTTAGCATGCAACCAAATCTCCAAAATAGACCAGTCTACAAACTAATTCATATCATCCCCTCTGAAATTTGTGAATCATTAAAACACAGAAAAGTAAATAAATCTCCCAACAAGATCCTTCTTCTCAAAAGCAAAAGCAAGAAACTTGAAACCCCAGAAAGTAAATGGACCGTAACCCAACAATTCAAAGAAAACCTTTCATGAACTCAAACCATTTCTCGACACTCACATACTTTTAAGACAAAGAAGGAGACAAAAAATGAAATAAACGCAAAACGAATCAAACAAGGACCAGGAAAGAGAGAAAAACTATATTACACGGCCTTGACTTAAATATTGAGCCACAAACTTCACGAGTATGCACCGTAGTGTCGTACAGATCTTTAATACCTTTGTTTCTGGGTTTTTTTTTGGTATGAAACAAAAATCAAATCTTTTAAGAAGAACAGATGAAGGAAACTCAAAAACCCAATGGGCAAGAATTGCTAGTAATGAACAAAAAATGGGTCTCTGGGTCAATGAGAAAATGAATCAATCGAGTGATGTAAAGGGATAGAGAGTAGAGCAACCAGCTCCAAAATTTTGAAATTTATATGGTGAATATTTGGAGTTATAAATTTTTGGTTGTGTACAGTTATCGGTTAGAAGAAGAAGACAATGTACAATAACATTAGCGCAACCAGAGAAAAGTCAAGCAAAGAAGCAGCAACATTTTTCCAGCATAAAATAAAAACCTACTTGACTGTCGAGACGAAAGTGTTGGGGAAGAAGGGCAGTGTAGGAGAGAGAAGCTGCGAGACTTGACGATCAAGAGAGAGGAGTGATTTTGTTAAGGGAGAAGGAGGGCGTGCTTTGGAGAACCCTAGACGTCAACAGAGAGACAAGTGCAGTAATTTTGGACAAAGGTTATGTTTTGTTTTCGAAGACAGGGACAAAAGTTTTTATCCTTCAAGTTTTGGAGAAACAAAAATTTTTGTTTTTGTCATCTGGGGATACAAGACAAAACTCTGGGAATAGCAACTAAACATGGAGGAGGGACAGGATTTTTATGTTTTGTCTTCTGTCCCCACTAACAGGGACAACAACCATACACTGCGTTAGGGAGACACTACAGACTGGAGATGAAGGATTCAGGTAAGTTATGTTTAGGTTTCACCAAATTCTCAGTAGAATAGCGTTAAAATACTATAGAAGGTTTTAAATTGAAGAGAGCAATTAAAGAACCCCTCCACCCACGTGATATAGTGTTGGTTTTTGATTGAGTGAGGACTAACAATGAAAATGAAAAAGCTAAAAAGAACACATGCTTTTATGTTTTCTAAAAAAACCACTCCTTTATTCAATGCATCGCATAGTTTATATAGAGCTGAAAACATAATAATCTAATAAAATTTGCTGATATCGAGCTACATCTCAACTAACTATTTTAAACAAGGAATAAAACACCAAAGATTTGATCCATTAACCAATTATTCTGCAGCAATTAAGGCATGTTTTGAACATATAGGAAAATGATTAAGTTTAATTTAAATAAAGGGTTAATTATTAAAAAAACGCAAACTTTCGTAAATTTTTTAATCATAGTCCGAACTTTAAAAAGTAGCAATAAAATATTCAAACTTTCAATTTTTTTAATTCTAACCCAGTGTTAGTATTTCTGTTAAGTTTGTTGACGTGACTTGTTACGTATTTCAGAAACCTTAACTATTAATATAAGTTAGCCAAAATTAACACAACAAATGAATATTAATGAAATGATGTCATTATTTAAAAATGACCTAAATCAGATCATGCAGCCCTATTAACCTTATGCTTTGATTTTAGCTTTTCTCTTCGTTTTCAGCTTGTTCTCTTGACGCCCTCACCCTTTCATTTTCAAATTACGTAGCCCTGACGTTCTCACATTAAGGACATCAGGAGAACGAACTAAAAACTAAGAGTTTAGTGGTGCATTGCGTTGTAATGCGAGAGTAGTTTGGAGCATCAAAAGAACAAACAGAAAACAAAAAGTTAAGGGCATCAGGTGAACAACAAATAACGTTGGGCTAGAATTGAAAAAATAATTGAAAGTTTGAACATTTTATTGTCACTTTTTGAATTTTGGGCCAAAATTGAAAAAATTGAAAATGTGACATTTTATTACTACTTTTTAAAGTTCAGATTCTAATTAAAATTTTGATAAAAATTTGAGTTTTTTTTTGTAATTAACCCTTAAATAAATTAGTATTAGAATAAAACTTTGACAAATTGAATGTAAATGAAAGGAACTTACATTATACCATAAGATGTAGGTTTCATAATTTTAGTCTTGTTTAATTTAGTTCAATTTAAAATAATAGATTAAATTTATATCGTTTAGATTTTAGGATGAGTTCAGTTTTAGAGAGTCAACCAAAAATTCGATTATAACGTTCCAAAATAATCTCTCTATAATGATGTCGTTTAATGGAATATTTCTAATGGAATAGAATAGTTTATAATGGAATGAAATGTAAATGGATGTAATATTAGAAATTTGTTGTTTGGGAAGGATGAAAAGGTTCATAATATAATATAGTGAAATATTGTTTGAAAGAAGGGTTCATAGTGTAATATAGTGAAATGTTATTTATCATTTTACACTCCATCTTAAACCTTCCAAATTGGAGGTAACTTATTTTATTATTTGGAATGGAATGAAATGTATTGTAAAACCTTCCCCTTTCATCCTATTTCATTTCATTTCATTATAAACCTTCTTTCTAAATAATGGAATAATATTACATTTCATTAAAAAACACTCAACCAAACATAGGAAAAAAAACTATTTAAGATACTTTTAATCATATTTGATGTTAGACAAGATTATTTATCATTGATTATTTTATAATATTAACATGTTTTTTTGTTTAGATAAAGAATAGTTATATTTATTGATGTAATAATGCTTTAATTGATGTCTTAAAAACCAAACTGTCAGTTTAACAATAAAAGCCTTAAATCGGCTAACTTTTCGATTCAGTTTTTAACTTTTTAGTTTGATCTAGTTTAATAATATTTGTTGTTAAAAGCTGATAAGTTTATCAATTAATTAGTCAGTTTTTATAAACTAATCACTTTTTTATAAATTAAAATAAACAGATCAATTTTTATTTAACAATTTCCTTTTTCAATTATATTTTAATTTTTTTGATACATAAGTATAGTCTTTATCAATCATATTTCAAAATTTTTAATTTTATTCAATTTATAACCAATTTTATGACGGTCTAAATGGTTTAACTTTTGATCCTATATATAAAATACTTATTTAACATAATTGAACTTTTAAACCTTGAATCTCTCTCAGGAGGATTTGATTTTTGATCCAGTTTTTTTTTTTGAAAGATAACGTGTATCAACCATTTTTGTTGATCAAGAAAATCGAGGAACTGGTAGGTTGAATTGGTAATATAAATCCCTATAATATACCTACTCAAACCAATCCCGAAATGAAAATTGGAGGAAACTCTTTGGATCCAAATTAAGCTATCGCCATCAAACTCCACATTGATTGAGCAATTCAAGCAAGCCATAAATGGAAAACAGAAGCCCCTTTACCTTAATCGAAAACCCATTTGACTGTTCTGTTTAGATAACTGAGTTTGGCTCTAAACAATATTACAAAGAGCTTGTTGGGTGTTGGTGAGTTGAGTTCAACTTCAGGTGGTGGATTCTTCCCTTTGTCACTTATTGGAAGAAGAAGAAGTGCCATATGGCTCAAGCTAAGTGTCAAGTAACATAACAACTGGAGTCTGGAGGAGAAGGAGGAGGTTCATAATTTTTTATATTTTCTCTTACCATTATCCGTTCATACTTACAAGCAAAGATGATGATATGCAAAAAGATAAAAATGATGAATGTGTTTGTTCTTTGAAGCCACTTTACTTGGTCTTTTTCAATTTAGTGTCACCAATACCTCATTTCTTTGGGTAAGCCAAAGTCAATTTGAGTGACTTCCAATAATTAAAGCTTGGTTTAAGGATGGTTTAACGCTTAAGCAATCAAACTTAGTCCAAACAAGAGCTTTCCATTCTTATAATAGTTCTCTTCATTATCTTGAACACTAATAATACATTCTATGGACTTTAATTTTGACTTTTTCTTTTCTAATCAAATTTAATTTCTTCTTCTAGAATTTGAGTTTAAAAGTTTGTTTTTATTAATATTTTATTAATGTAATCGATAAAATATGTAAAAATTGATATTTTAAAAAAATTATGTCTCCTTGTCTTCTTTAATATAATTTTTTATTTTTTTTGTATGAACGTATTGATGGTTAAATTGTTTTTATTAATATTTATGTACATGATTAATAATTACGTAAAAATTAATATCTAAAAGAATTATGTATCTCTTCGTTTTCATGAAATTTTTATGACAAATATATTAATAATTATGTATATTTTAAATTAATTTATCCAATTTAATTAAAAATTATACACTGAAATAATTTTTTTTTAAAAATTAAAACCTCGTAAATTATTATCCGAGTCAATATGAGCATCAAAAGGGCACCTACCATTTGTTCTAGTCCTCCAACTCCAACAAAAAGGCAATGGTTAACCAAGATGACAACTTTATACTTTTACCTACTTCTACTTAATCACGATGTTGTGTTTTTATACTTTTACCTACTTCTACTTAATCACGATGTTGTGTTTCAGGGTTTTTGTTTCGTTTCGTTTCAGGGTTTTGGCTAAGGTGGCGAGAAGAAATGGCAGCACCAACCAATACAATTTATGTATATTGCTTATTTATTTAGTTTGAAACTATTGTCACAGTCACAGGTTGGGTGGCAACTATATATTCAAACGAAGCCATCTAGTATATATGCATCATGTTAGAATATAGTCAACATCAATAATCAAAACCATTGGGAAGTAGAGAGATTCATGGTGTAAAGGAGGAGATATTGTTGGTGGCTTATCGGTTTTGTTAAAGAAAATTTAAATTCTGAATGTGATAAATTTGAGGAGGAAACTGAAAAAAAAAAAAAGTGACCGTTGCAGTTAAAAATGGAGGAAGAGATAATATGCAAGCCGGCTAGGCCGGCTCATGAAACGTGCCTTTCGATTTTGCTTAGAAACAAGGGAACGTCCAATCCCTCTCTTTGCGGTCAATTTCTTAAAGGGACGGACTCTTTTGCTAATAAAACCCCATGAACCTCTGCTCCTTTGTTGTTGGTATTGGACTTGGACACCGTGTGTGCTTATAGTTTTGAGTGCATTCGAAAAGTTGCAGAAGAAAGAAAGAGAAAAGATGGTGAGCTTTTATGAGGATCAACTTGTTGGGGTTGGAAAAGTAGAAGAAGATCTCAATCTTCCTCGTCCCGACCCTCTTGTGTTGGAGCTCAACCGTTTACAGAACCTCGTCAAAGGTTTAACACTTTTTTCTGATTATCTGACGTGTGCTATTGTTTTTTCCTGTTTCTGCAGTAAGTTTTCTTGTGTATTTATTATGATCAGTGCAACAGTCTTTGATCATTTTATGCACTATCGTTGAAGTTTCTTTGATGATCATGATTTGGTGCTCTGTTGAATGAAACTTTGATAGGACATCTCAAGTCGTTTATGCATAGAACTTAGGAGATGAAAAGAAATATTATTTGGTCTGTGGTTTTTTGTTCAAAGAGAAGAAAATGGATACTCTACCTGAATTAGCAATCCATATAAGAACATGGATACTCTACCTGAATTAACAATCCATGATAAGCAATGCTTAGGAATTCTGGTTATCTTAATCATTTCTGGAATCTATTCCAGATAGGGACAGAGAGTTAGGAGCTGCTCAAGGGGAAGTCAAAGCTTTAAGGGCAACTGAAGCCTTGAAGGACAAGGCTATAGAAGAGGTACTTTCTCAGAAAAACAAAAAATGGGTACTAAGGGAACAGGTTTAACATTCTTCAACAGTATCAATGATTGTATTACTTTGTTTTCTTTTTCTCTTATATTTTTGGTGCAGCTCCACAATGAATTGAACAAACGAGAAGACAAACGAAGTGCCACTCAAAGTCTTCTGGAGCATAAGGTGTGCATGTTATTACAGAAATTTTATAAAGATCTGGTACTAAGTTGGTGAAATTTTCTTTGTAGAATCTTGAAATAAAAAAGCTCATCAAAGAAAAGAAGGACGCATTGGCATCACAATATGCTGCTGAAGCAACTCTTAGAAGGGTCCATGCGAATCTGAGGGATAATGACTCTCCTCCTATTGAGTCTTTCATTGCTCCTCTTGAGGCAGAGATCAAGATGTACAAAAATGAGGTATGCTTGTGGAAGAATGAAATTTCTTTAAGAGGAATTCATATATATCTGGTACCAAAAACAAAATGTTTTTAATCTCTTCGCCCTTTTCAGATTGCATCATTACAGGAGGATAAGAAGGCAATGGAACGTCTGACCAAGTCTAAAGAGTCTGCTCTACTTGAAGCAGAGAGGATCCTGAAAAGTGCTTTAGAAAGGGCACTGATAGTTGAGGAGGTCCAGAACCAAAACTTTGAGTTGAAGAGACAGATTGAAATCTGTCAGGTATGGTTCCTTGGAAATTATATTGTGTTTTGGGCAAGGACAGGCAATGAGGAGTTGATGCTGAAGGGAGTTTTAAGTGTGGCATATGCAGGAGGAGAACAAAATTCTGGATAAAACAAATCGTCAGAAGGTTTTGGAAGTTGAAAAGCTGAGTCAAACCATCCAGGAACTTGAGGAGGTCATTTTAACTGGTGGAGCTGCAGCCAATGCCATTCGGGACTACCGGCGACAAATTTCTATGCTAAATGTAGGTGTTAGAGTAAATGAACTCTCTCAGAATTATGAGTCAATTTAAGTACATTATATGAATCTTCGAGTGGGGATAGCATAGATGTAGTATTGACACCTGACCCTAACCCAACATTCCAGGAAGAGAAAAGGATGCTTGAGAGGGAGCTGGCTAGAGCCAAAGTCTCAGCAAATCGCGTCGCAACGGTTGTGGCCAATGAGTGGAAGGATGAAAATGACAAAGTTATGCCTGTCAAACAATGGCTGGAAGAGAGAAGGCTGTTGCAGGTATTTCCTTTCAAACTGAATTTATGGAAGTTTAGCCAGGATATGTTCAAAATTAGCATGATTTACATGTCCTGCCTATAACCATATCTTTCCTGTTTAGTACTGCTATATGCGTTTCTTATGTAGGGAGAGATGCAACGACTGAGAGATAAACTAGCTGTAACAGAAAGGACAGCTAAGGCAGAAGCACAAATGAAGGTGAATTTTCACCACCTTCTCTTCCATTTTGTTCATCTGAATCTATTTCCATCTTAACCTGTCAGCTAACTGTTAATATCAATACAATTTAATTCAGGAGAAGTTCAAGATGAGACTAAAGACATTAGAAGAGGGTCTAAAGCATGCCTCGACTTTCTCAGTGAACTCAAATACTTTGTATGGATGTGTTAAACCTGAAAAGACCACTAACGTCTTAGGATTCCTGACAAGCAATGGAGATATAAAAAAGAGATCTTCCTCACAACCGAGGGGTTCCACCTTCAGCAGAAACTCTCCTTTGCATCAGCCAACAACAGAAATTGGAAAACTAAATGACAGCTTCAAAAATAAATATGGTGCTGCAGAAAATATGCTTAAGAGAGGCATCTGGGCACCTAGAAGCAAAGTTATTGATAACAATGAAAAGGAAAACACTGTAGTGAAGGCAAATACTGATGAGCGCAAGAATGATAACACAACAAATTCATCAGAAGTAAAGAACAAGGGTAACAACAGTTCTGATAATGAGGATGCGGTTTCAGGGTTTTTGTATGACAGACTACAGAAAGAGGTCATAAATTTGAGGAAGACCTGTGAGGCTAAAGACAGTAGTTTAAATGCTAAAGAACAGGAAATCCAGGTTGAGTAACAGCCAAACTTTCTTGCTATCTCTAACTATAGCCTGTGAGGTATTGACTTCAGAAGGTTGATTATTTTGTAGATGCTGATAAGGAAGGTAGATACATTGACAAAAGCAGTTGAAGTGGAGTTCAAAAAAGCTAAGAGAGAAGCAGCAGCTAAAGAAAGAGAACTTGTTTCAGCAAAAGTTGAGCAGCAGATCAAAAAGGTTGCAAGGACAAATTCACCAAGAAGGTACGAACTACGAACCCTCTCTTTTCGTTATGGTCAATCATGTAATGATAGAATAAAATAGTAACCCTTTTCAGATGTGACTGGAACAGGTACTGCGTTTAGTTTCCTGAAGAATTGTTGGATTGGATCAAGTTGTAGTCCACCTGAAATTCATTTCATTCAAACTACATTTCTGGATTTTTTTAATGTATATGCGGTTCTCTTTTTCTGATATTAGCTAGCTGAAATAAAGTCCTGATTTGAATGGAAAAGAAGGTTCTGACGTTGTACATCATAAGACAGCTGAATTGTGTTTGAAATTTACACGAGTGGTTGCAATCTATTTTGGCTTGTATATACTGATGTCTAGCAATTATGAAATGCACAGTACAATAGTAGTGATTTGAGACTGGCAGAGAAGGATGCATCAGTTGAATGTGATACAGATCTTGCAAGTTGCAACATATTATGAATGTTAATGCTCATTGAACCCTGAAAGCCACTTTAAATGGTTCTTCCAACTTAAGGATAATAATAGATCAGGTCGAGTCCCAGCCCCTTCTTATACAAATATGGTGCATTACACCCAGGCTTCATTTTTAATTGGACCAATTCATGAAAAGCTAAACATTTGGCAGTCTTCCTGGTATGGATTAAAAAGCACAGGAAAACAGGCTTTGAACAAAAACTTTAAGCAACTAGAAAGCCTATGTAGTATCTTCTCTTCTTCTAGGAACTATTTCTCTACCGTCATTAAATTATACTTTCAGAAACTCCCTGGAATCAAAAGGGCAGGTAAAAGAAAACTTTCTGGGACTCGCAATTTGCTTAAAACTTCTGCACCTCCTGAATCGTAGCTAAAGATGGCTGCCATTTTCTTTCTGCTTTAGACTTCAACTCCTTCACATCTCTCAACAGCAACTCCAGCTGTTTTCTTGTCAACAAAATTTTGATTCTCTGCATTCCACAAGTTCCTGACTTGCCTAAACCCACTCGCTTGCAAGCTGGGTCTTTAATTGGTGGCATGAGATAATAAACCTCCCCAGGATCTTGCTTGGTTCTGAACTCTGCTTCGAACTCTGCTTTTCCTCCATTGCAGATGAGAACTCCGGTCTCCCCACGTTGTGAGCAGCAAGGTAAACGTATACAATTTCCCATTTTAGCAGTGAAGAATATGAACCAAAGACTGGTATAAATGAATATATAGTAAGCTTTAATTGACTCCACTGTTGGAGGCAACTCATCGTGCAACCCATCTCATGACTTCATGACTCTCTCCAATATTTTAGGAAAAAACAGAGACTTTTCATTTCATTACTTCCAATGCACTATCTTTGAAGAAATTTTTGTTTTGTTTTTGGGGATGTTTTAAGGCAAGTCAAGTCAATGTAATTATGATGAGAAAGATATTGTTTGAATATGGTGTCAATGTCAACCATTTTCTATATTAGCTAAATTATTTTTAAAAACTACAATATATTTTTATTTATTCTTAAATTGAATTTAATTTTAAAATATATAAACATATCTTTTATTGAATTTATCTCTCTATTAAAATTGCTCCCCTTAAATCTTCACTATTATCAGTCTGCAAAATTAATTGTCCCTCGTGAGGCTTATAATCAATAACTAACCTCTTTTTTAAAAATGTTTAATAATATTAAAAATTTTAAAAAGAATATTATTGTTTATTTTATTAAATTATTTTTATTATCAAGACATTAACTCAATTTATCTATTAACTCAATTTATCCTATTCATCTAAATATTTTTAAAATATAAAAATACTTTTTAGAATCACTAAATTATAAAATTTCTTTTTAATAATTTTGTGGTTTTTATTTAATATACCTCTTTTTTAATCTTTAATATTTAAAAAGAATAACACTTCATTCAATAATTATGATTTTGTATGAATAATTATTAAAATAAAAAAATTAAAGTGATACTTGATTGGTGAGTTTAGAAAGGATTTAATAGATAAGGAATGAAAAAAAGTAGTTGATTTTATATCGCTGTAGGAATAATATTTTGACATCCAACTTTTAAAAAACACTTGATATCTCAAAATATGAAAAAAGTGAAAATTATTCCTGAATAATGAAGCAAGAAATTCTCTGTAACACTTCCTTTTTTTATTAATATTTTTAACAATAAAATATAATTAAGTAAATTTGAATTAATTAATTAATTAATTAAAATAACATTACTTAATTAAAAAATAATATTACAATATTATTAATTAAAAATTAATTAATTAATTAATTACAATATATTTAATTAAAATAATATTACAATATAATTAATTAATTAATTAATTAATTAAAATATATTAAAATATGATATAAAATGAAAATTTAACATTCAACTACTATCATTAATAATAATTTTATGAGTTAAAAATAGTTTGCTCATTTTTATGAACTTTTAACAATAGATTATAGTTCGTTTTCATGTACTGTTAACTGTTCATACCGCTTCAAATCGAAGAAGTGAAAAAGTGCTACAGAATGAGAAAGAAGATAACTTGAAGGGTTTATGTGATGCTGTATCTTCCATTTTTTTCTACCGGTAGGTTACACTTTACTTTTCAGCACAGTTCTATGATACTTTTTTTTTTAGTTCAATCTATAACTATCCATTTTATTACCATTTTCCTGTTTCAAAAGCAGGGTTCCTGAGACTTCACTGTTTATTTTATCATGAATTTCGAACGTTTCTAGTTTGATACCGTTATTATGATATGTAACTTCGTGAAAATGGGTAATCGGTAGTTTTGGGTTTAGGTTCTTGTTTAGTGAGAAATAACCCTTTTTTTGTACTTGTTTTGATTCTGGCCTTTTGTGCTCTTTGAAGGCTTTAAAGTGTTTTGGCTCTTGAGGTAGTCAAGTCTTTTGGTGAAGGCTTGATATAGAATTTATTTGAGTTCAATCGATGGCATCCTTACCGGTGAAGAACATTTGGATTAGGAGGCAGCAATGTCCTTGCGGGGATTGGAAATGTTATGTTAAGTATGAAGGAGAAAGTGAAGAAATGCAAGGGACATCTCAGTTGGGAAAATTTGATGCTGGTGAATCTGAGGCTATGGTATCCCCATATGTGGGAATGGTGTTCAAGCGTGATGATGATGCATTTGAATATTATGGGAATTTTGCTCGGAGAAATGGATTCTCCATAAGGAAAGAGAGGTCAAGATTGAGCCCACAATTGGGTGTTTACAAGCGCGATTTTGTTTGTTACCGTTCTGGGTTTGCACCACCTCGGAAAAAACCAACTGGGGAACACCATAGAGATAGGAAGTCAGTGCGCTGTGGATGTGATGCAAAAATGTATTTGTCCAAGGAAGTCATTGAAGGGGTTTCTCAATGGTTTGTCGTGCAATTCAGCAATGTGCACAATCATGAGCTTTTGGAAGATGACCAAGTGCGGCTTCTTCCAGCATATCGGAAAATTCAAGAGTCAGATCAGGAGAGAATTTTGTTACTTTCAAAAGCTGGTTTTCCAATTCACCGGATAGTAAAGGTTCTAGAGTTAGAAAAAGGGATTCAAGGTGGACAGTTACCCTTTCTGGAGAGGGATGTTAGGAACTTTGTCCAAAATCGTAAGAAAATTGTTCAAGAGAATGATGCTTTACTCTCTGAGAAGAGAGAAAATGGTATCATGGAACTTCTTGAAGCATGCAAAGCTACAAAAGAGGTGGATGAAGACTTCGTTTATGATTTTACATTAGATGTCAGTGATAAAGTTGAGAACATTTTATGGTCGTATGGTGATTCTGTTCATTCATATGCCGCATATGGTGATGTGGTTTATTTTGATACCAGCTACCGTTCAGTCACATATGGTTTACTTTTTGGAGCCTGGCTTGGAATGGACAATAACGGGAAGACCACATTCTTTGGTTGCGTCTTGTTACAGGATGAAACTCCAAGCTCCTTTGCATGGGCCTTGCAGGTTTTTCTACTTTAATCTGTTTTGTTGGTTTAAATTTCTTCAAGAAAATCTGAAGATTTTTATTTCTCTTGTTTTTATGCAGGCTTTCATCCATCTTATGAAGGGAAACTGCCCGCAGACCATTATAACTGATCTTGACGTTGGCCTTAAGGATGCTATAAGAAGTGAACTACCTAATGCCAAACATGTCATTTCCATATGGAGCATTCTGCCCAAGCTCTCCAGTTGGTTTCTGCCACTTGGCCTTCAGTTTCGAGAGTTTAGATCTCAGTTTGATGAGTTGTATCGTGTTGAGAGCTCTGAAGATTTTGAAGTGCAGTGGAATCGCATGATTTCCATGTTTGGACTTAGTTTGGATAAACACATTCAATTATTATATTCTTGTCGGTCGTCCTGGGCATTATCCTACACAAGAGGCCATTTCTGTGCTCGCATGGAAACTTCAGCATACATGAAGTCTGTAGATGTCTTACTCAAAAGTATCTGTAGTACAGAGATATGTTTGCGCAGCTTCTTTGATCAGGTATCAATTAGAACAAGATTCTACAAATCATCAATTAAAATTTGTTTTATTGATCCCTTTTTTTTTCCACATTTGCCTGGTGCACTAGCAGGTTGGAATGTCTGTCAACTGTCAAAACCATTCACGTCAAGATATGCAATATATACCTAATAAAACATGTATACCTATTGAAGAGCATGCACGTACAGTTCTTACACCATTCGCCTTCAATGCATTGCAACAAGAGCTAGTGCTGGCAATGCAATATGCTCCAGCTGAAATGGCTGATGGATCTTATCTTGTACACCACTTCAAGAAGATCGATGAAGATCGTCTTGTTATATGGATACCAGAGGATGAACAGATTCACTGCTCTTGCAAGGAATTTGAATCTTCAGGAATACTCTGCAGACATGCTCTTAGAGTATTTATTTTAAAAAACTACTTTCAGCTTCCTGAAAAATATTATCGAATCAGATGGCGGCAAGAAAGCTCTCAAGTTTTATACGAAAATCAAGACATTCATGCTAATGGTGATGAATGGCTTCATGAATACCAGTCTCTTATAGACATGCTATTCACAGAGTCATCAATCACAAAGAAGCGCAGTGATTTTGTTCGTAGTGTACTGCCAAAAGAATTGTCAAGGCTTCTTACCGAAGTTAGAAATATGTCAGAGAGTGATGGAGCTGCTGTGGACTTGAGACACTCACCATTCCATTAACACAATATTGATGGAAGCTAATGGTGATGAGAACAAGGAATGGAGGCTGCAGATGCTTGTTACACATATTGACATCAGTCAAAGGTATCAACAATTTTGTGGCAGGAAGACTTATAAGTATGTATTGAACTTATTATTATTTCATATGAAGCAAAGTATTGCTATTTTTTCATTGATATCTGCTAAACAGATGCAAAGAATGTGAATTGGAATGAGTTGAACTAAATGACTGATGTACAGTGTTCAATATCTAAATGTCTTTTTGCTTTCCGTATTGAGAGTATGAAACAAACTTATGACTAGAACTTGCTTCTTGTCTTTGTTCTCCGCTTATTAAGTTTTGCTTGATATATTGTGATAAAATAATATAAAGTACAGTCCTTCATGGTTTCGTCTGTTTGTTTCGTGTGTTAAAAAAGGTGAGTTAGAGTGTTGGCTACAACATAGTTCAACAAAAGCAGAATATTGTGAATTTAAGGAAGAAAATCAAATGTTGGAATTTGGTGATTCTCCTCTTTTTGTTTAGATATATGAAACAGTCATGTACCTTTAATTAAGCCGGTAATCTCTTAAAGGAAGTGATTCAAGATCTTAACTGAGATGCCTTAGCAACTTGCATCATGTTCTTACTTTTGTGAGTTTATGCTTAAATTAATATTTTTAATGTCCTGAAGTTTGCAAGTTAGTATAAAGATGCATATTGGTTGCACCGAATATGGTTCCAATTGTTATTCTATAGTTTACTTGATTACAGGGCTGGAGTGTTTAAGTCACCTGAATCCTATAATGTGAAATCCAATTAATTCACAAGGATTGTGTCCCGCAGTTTTATCTGATCGCTCCAAATTTGAGTTTATTTTTGTTAGAATTCTGAAGTTGGCAATATCTGTGTTTATTAATAGCTATTGTTGTAAATATTTTCTTTCATGTCGATATGCTTTACAGTGTTGGAAAATTTGAGCTGAGTTTGTCATATGTGCTTTAATCATATATTTTGAACATTCAGTGGGTTACCGTGCTCAAGCATAAAGGATCTAATAGCTTAATCAATTGCAGATTTGTCCGTGGCTATTATGTCTTGCATGTTGGAGATTCTGCAACTGGTTTGCGTTGAAGTTTAATGAAGCTGGATAAGTGTACGTTCATTGCTAGGACGCAAGTTTAAAGTTGTAATCAATATTTACCTTTTCAGAAATCCACTGGAGCTCAAGAAAAGTTATAAAAGGAGCACCGGTGAATCTTTGTACTTGGCGCTGCCATCTGGTTTCTTACTGAAGTTTGTACTTTTTCTTATGTGGAACTTTTGTCACTTCACCTTTTAAATGGCATCGTATATTTTATGGCAGAATCGCAAAATGATAACAGTTTCGAGGCGTGGAAGATGCACCGGTGAAACGAGCTTTACCATTGATCTGCTCTCCAGGCTTTTGGCCAGAATGATCATGTAAGCTTGCCAAGTGGTAGCCCCCCCACCATGGATTTCAAGGACCCATTACCCCTTCTTGTACTGATAATTGTACCACCAGAATCAAGCAAAGCGGTTGGTTTTCTTTTCAGGCTGATCGCTGAACTGTTCCATAATGGAATTATTGGCAATAATTTTGGCACTCACCATCTTGTCTCCATTTGCAGACAGATAGAAATGGCTTCTGCAAGTTGCAAGCTTCTCATCCACCTCTCCCACTCTAAGGTCCTTCTAGACAGTGACCATGATATTTGCGGAAGAACTTCTAGCCACATGGGCATGACAGCCTTATGAGTGGTCAGTTTCTAAACCCTACAATGTAGAAGCTGACAAAAGGGCAATGCTTATCTGCTTCCAAATATTATGCACTCGTCTTGTTATTATCATATAAATATCGACATCCATAGTTTTTGTTAATTCCTGTTGTTGATATCTTAGCATACATGATCTTCTTGTACGATTGTATATCTTTCCATGTAAAGATTGGACCTCATCTTTCTGTCTCAGTTCATCTTGGCTGTTATGGTTCCAGTAAGGAAAAGCTTGCCTGAAAGGGAAGGAAAACACGTGGAAAGGAAATAACAAAATTCTAATTCTATAATCTTGATTCTTATAAGAACTATACTTGTAATGGAAATAGTTGAAACTTAGTATAATTCGCATCTCTACTTATACTCACTTTGATGTACATGATCAATCCAAAAAGATAAAAAAGGAGGAGCAACGAAATTGTACAGAAGTTGAAGTTAGCATTCTCTGTACCCTTTTTTACTGAGTTTATGTTTTAATTTAAGCATAAGATTAAAAAACTTCACTGTTTAAGCTAATTTTAGATTAATCTTTAACCATTTGACTCAGATTTATTTTATTAACTTTTGGTGTTAAAATTTGATTAATTTATTAATTAATTAGTCTAAATTAATAAATTATTATAAATTAAAATTAATTAATTAATTTTTATTTAACATTTTTTAATTTTTAGTTATATTTTTAATTTCTAATTATATTTAATTTTTAATAAAATATATTTTTATTAAATTATAAATATATAATTATAAAAACTATAATAATAGGATTTATTTTCCACGTACTTGGAAGATAATGGTTGAACAGGAAATTAATTTCCGATGACCCCATTCTAGTTGGACGACCGACCATTTGACCATGCTTTTCAAACAACTATCACAGCCGACTTGCAATTACTCATCATTACGACTCCAAAATATTTCAGTTTTCTCCTTCATATAATTATTTATTTATGTTGAAATATCTTTGATTTCTATTTTTACCTATAATTAAAGTACATATAAAATTAATTAAATATAATAAAATTGTGAAGAAGGTATTTGAATGAATATTACTGGCAATTCACAGAGAAATCAGGCTTCTATTGCATTTGCTTGTGAACAAAGAGAAATGAAGAAGAGAAACAACATATATAAACTTGACCTTCCATTTCTTAATAAAAAACGAAAGCGAAAGGTCACAAATTCATCAGCAGAATCTAAGTAGTTGTTAACTTCAGACAGCTATGAGTTGCTGCTGAGCTTCAATCCTGATCTCTTCCTTCATCTTCCTAATGAACTCCTCGAATTTCCTGTTCAGTTCCTCCGTACTCACCAACTCTTCATTTGCTTCCATTGATGGTGCTTCTCCTCCATACTCGTCCCCCTCTTGTTTCACTGTAAAAACTCTTTCTTCTTCTTTTTCCCCTTGTTTCACATCATCTTTTTTGATGGAGACTTCACCTTCTAATCCTTTAATGTACGTAGTTTCTTCTTCTTCCTCTTCTACTTTTTTTGGAGGAGGTTTGAGTAATAACGATTCTTCTCTCTTTACTTCTTCATTATCTTCATCAACAAGCAGAATATCATCTTCCAAAGCCTCAAAACTTGGTGAGGTGACTTCATCCACATCATCAGCTATTGCGTCTACTACACCAGGCAACTGAGGAATATCAGACCCGGAAGGACAACAAGAAGACGATTTCTTGGCAAGAAAAGCAAGAATCCCATTACAAAGGAGGAACAGGTACTTCCTCTCAAGTGCACGTGAAAGCAACCAGAAAAACTCTGTAAAGAACTGCGACTTTGAAGGGATTGGGACACAATATAATATAGAGAAGAGGATCAAAAGCTGCAAGCTTCGTCTCACTAGTGATGTCAAGTTCTGTTCTTGGCTGCTCTCCTCCATAGCTAGTTAGCTACTAGCTAAGCCTAGAGTAGGTTAGAGAAAGTGTGGGGATGTGGCGATGTGCTTTGTAAAATAGGGTTTAAACTGAATGGTGTTGCACTCTTTTATACCATAAAAGATCGATCAATACAGTGCTGATACGTATCAGTCAGAGGCCTAGAAAACTGAAGTCACCGTAAACAAGAAAAAGCAAAAAAGCTGCGTTTGAAGTTTCAACCAGCTCTCACCACCACACGACAGAGACACGTACGCCGCCCATAATACATTATAATAATGACAAACCACTTGCTTGACCGCGAACGGATATCAAGCCGGAGAAAACTGAAAAATCAAAAGTATTAATTGTTTCGTAATTTTTTTTTGTAAATTTTTTGATATCAATAAAATAAAAATAAGTAAAATTGAAATAATAAAATTACCAAAAATTTAATAATACAGTTCGACAAATCTTGTTTATATCTGCAGAGTTCTTACTTAGCTTAATAACTTTCACTAAAGTATAATAGATTTATCTAAAACTTTACTGAGCCGACTCTCTCAATCATTGACACTATCTCTTAATTTTACTTTTCGTAAAAGAATTTTACATCCAATAGTACGACCGTCTCGTACTAATCTCAACAAAGGATTTTATCAATCAATCTTTTAACAAAAGAATAATGAACAAATAACTCAAGTGATTAAAATAATAAAAAACGAAAACTAAATACACTTAAGATAGAAAAGAACATCTTCTTAATGAGTTCTACTTCACTTAAATAAATTTGAAAATCATGACAAAAATAATAGCAAAGCAGTCCACCCAAGGACCATTTCACAAAGCTAAACCTGCAGTTTAAGCAACACCCCACAAAATCACGCACACCATACGCTTTAGCTGTTCACGTAATTTAATCTTCACGCGGTCACACGAAAAACTTCCAACCAAAGAAACAATGCATAAAAAGAAACGTATCTTCAGCTGTGTATTTCAAAAACAATAGTTGAGATACACTACACCATTGACGCACAATCCAATGATTTAATATTCAGCCAAAACCTTCACAATGCAAGAATAACCCCCTTAATGAAAGAGACCAAGCTCACAAAAAACAATACTGCCACATCAACACGTGCTCACACAACCCACTACAGCCTTGACAAAGCCAACACCAAACCCACGCAAAATCACTTCAGTCACATAGTAAGACGCTCTTTAATTCATGCCCATGTAGCAAAACGCTACCTTCCAAATTAAAGAATATATCACAGACTTATCAAAGGCTAGGATCAACTTTGCATCAACTACTTTTCTATGTTTACGTGATAGTCATGCAGGCAACTAGAATAACAACGTTATCTACACTTTCAAAAGCCTCCTTTGGCCAGATACACACATAATCTACACCATATCTTGCCAAGATAAACATCAATTAGAGATAGAACTTTATCACAACTAGAAGATTATCCCCAATAGCTTTTTGAATTCAAGTCAAACTCCAATTACTATCTTATATGTCCAATTAATAAATAATGCCAAAACTAATTACTTAGATATATAACATATATCCTAACAATCTCTCCCTTTTTGACATTGTTTGTCACAAATATGAAACTCCCCCTAAATAACATAATTGGACATATAACCATCAAATGCACTATTCACATGAGATTAAAAAAACTCCCTCTTAATCAAATATTAAGTTCCAAAGAACATTACAATTATCCACACCATCTATATTTCTCCCCTTTGGGACAAAAAGATGCCAAAAAGCACGACGAATAGTCACATATATATCCTGAAATATCCTCCTGAATAGAACATTCACCATAAACAATATGATATATCTCCCTTGAGACAAAACAGTATCAAAACGCATAATCATACCAGCGGAAGAATTATAAGCACACCAAGAAGACAAATTACCACCATTCAAAGCACTGAGAGATATATCTGAAAGAGAGAGAGATACTCGAGAAAGATCCATACCGATGAGAGAGCTGAGGAGTCTTTGGTGGATTCAAATAGAAATCACAATGCAAACTACTAAAAAGATGAGACGACAATAGCAACATGAAACTAAAGAATTGAAAAAAAAATCTTTTTTTTCTTCTTTTTTTTGTTTAACAACACCAAAAAAATACTTCAAAAAGGTAAAGCATACTGTCCCTGTGCCCCTCGAAGAATCTCAAACCTGGGCTTATTCCTCGTTACATTATCTTGGTCATTGGTTTCTTCTTCAAAGTAATTGACTTGTCCTCTGTTTGATCAGTTACTTTACAAACAGTAACTAACAGTGAATCTGTACATTTTCTTATTTTTCCTCTACTACGTTTTTGTGCTTGTACTTGACCATTTCTATTCCAAGCTTGCTTCGATACCATAGGATACTGCTGAAAATTTAATGGAAAGTGCCTAGATTTTCAGTTTTGTCCCCTTTCAAACATCATTTGTAACATCTTGTAGCATCTCAGCCTTATGTGCTCGATGACTCTGCAAAAATGACACGTCGGTATAAATACTCGATTCTTTCTCGATGTTTCTTCTTCTCGGACATATTTAGACATATTATTTTTCTCCTCATTCACTTTAGAGCATTCATCCTTATAGCCAATGCCTTGAAGATCCCTTTTAACCTTACCAATTTTCATTAACTTTTTCTAATTTTTTTTGTGTCTCCATTCAACATTCTCAATTCCTTTTTAGTACTTATCAATTTTATTCTAGCTTCACCAAGCTCATATAATGTCAACATCAATTTTTTTTCTAACTCTTGTATGGTGTTCTTCATGGAGAGATTCTCTTCCTTCAATCTTTCATTCTTTCTACATATTTTCAC
>JANITW010000234.1:8663980-8683909 GCA_027564335.1 Erythroxylum williamsii | reverse complement strand
CAATCTATTTTAATTATTTTTTAAAATTTTAATTTTATTCAATATTTAACTAATTTTATAATAATTTAATATAAATGAAACCTTTTAACGGTGTAACTCGGAATCGTAATAATTGAGAGCCTATTCCTAACATGAATTTAATTCATTAATTTAAAATAAACAAACATCGGGGTCCCGTTGAAACTCTTTTAAATCCGTAAAACCCCTAACGTTCTCAAAAGTCAAAACCCTTGCTCGGTCCACTGCCATTCCTATTACAGCAGTTAAAACGACTGGCAAGAGCAGACCTCCTTGTAGAGAGTTGCTCAACTCGTATTCGCTCAAATTCAGTGCAGTCGATTGTAGAGAATGCATTATAGGAAGCGGAAGACTGATGGGAAAAGAAGCTCCTTCTCTCGGAATCAAGAGTCTTTCCCTGGTACTCATTGTTTTCTCCCCTTTTATTTTTTTATTTAGTCTTCTGGGGTCTTTTGGTTTTTGGACAAGAAGCTGCAGTATTGTTGATACAGTGGGACTGCTTTTTAAAAATCTCAACTTTATAGCCGTTACCCAAGTATAGCTCAATGGATTTGTGTAGATACAGGGGTGGCAATTTGTATTTTTGCTGTCCTTTTTAGTGGTAAATTTATGGATAAGAAGGAAAGCTTTCATCTTTTGATGAACTATAAGAAGTGCTAATATGGGAATTCAGGACTGAAGAGGCACAAAACGTGTGAGAAGTTTGAGGCGAGTAAGCAAGCCAAAAAGGGTCGCTTTGTTGAAGATGAGATTGCCCGTAGCCCATCTCCAAGTTCTTCAGGCATGTGTACCTTCCCTTATTCGTTTTATTTCTATGAATCTTGGAATTTACCAATATGTTTTAGTTGTGTTTTAATCGACCGTTGTGGGAATGCAACTTAACATAAAATTTTAAATGTAGGGATAGGTCTCTTCATAGAGAGTGGTTGACTCAATTACAAAAGTTTTGTAAAGTTGATATTTGAATTTGCTTGTTACAGGTGATTTGGTGGATGAGAAATCTAGTGGCGCCGCTTCAGCAGTTTCAGTGTTTAAAGAATCATCAATTTATGATAGCTTGCTAATGACACTGCAATCTTCCAACGTATCTCTTGCTGATGCTTACAAGAAGCGGTAAATGCTATGATTTCGCGAATCATTCTTGATTTTCCTTTTCCATTATTTTTAGAAAAAAGGAATTGCTTTTACTTTCTCAGCTATTCTTTTATGCTGCCCTTGTTCCTTTTTGGTTGAATCGTACATGTTATGCTGCTACTTTTCTTCTTTTGTGTGTGATATATTGCTTTTTTCTTATGCACATTGAACATCTAATTTTGATACTTATGGATTTTTTATTGTGTATTTTTATGCATAAAGTATGTTTATTCATGCTGTTGAAAATGACCAGCTTCAGACATTTTATAATGCTAATATTTTAAGGTCTGAATGTTCTATACACATATATGACTCATGGAATCAAATGTCAATTGCTAATTATCAACAATTCTTATCAAAATGTCCACAAAGGCGAAGTTTGTACATGAGATCTGACATGTATTGGCAATTGACATGTATTTTTTCTAATATAGACAGAGAGAGGAAGGAGGAAAAAGTAGCTCAGAAGATGATGAAGATGATTTAGAATCTCTTAGTGCTTCAGAGAATGGAGGTACTGAAGAAGGTAAAAATTGTTCTTGTATTTGATACAATTTATTTGTGAAAACCTATAAGTTTCAGTTTCTATTTTCAGGTTTGATGTCCTATCTTTATCTTCTTTTGACCATGCTAACTTTTTTTCTGACAATTTTGACAATGTTACTGTTGCTTTCATTTTTTAATATAGCTGTCGCAATCTTTAGTATACGTCTATTTTTTGTTTTCCCATCCTCATATTGGAGGAAGAATTGTCAATGCGCTCAATTTTGTTCAATAATCATTTAATGCCCTAAATGTCTACAAAAAGATCACAGTGGTGCAACATGGTACATGTTACTTCTCACTTTGTAAGACATTCCCTTCTTTGAAAACAATCATTTAACTTCCATTCTTTCCCTAATCTTTGTGTTGTCAGTTCCAAAAGTTTGATCTTTAATGATCTTTCCCTGAATGGGATTAACACTCCCAAACAGATATGCAGAAGAGTTTTGATACTGTATCTTTTTGAAATTATAGTATTGGGAAAGGGGGTGGCATTTCTGTATTTTCCCATTGTTTAACTGAAAATTAATTGAGCAACAAACCCATATTTTTTAGTTCCTCTAGGTGAAGGAATGTCCTGTGAATGAATTAAATGATTGTGTTCACCAGCTTTCTCTATGATTGGAGAACAGTTTCTTTTGGATTCAGGATTTGAAAAAAATGAAAGGAAGACTCGGTAGACTCTCAAGAGAACAATGATGAATTATTACATAATAAAGTTCCACATAACATTTTTAGCTGTAATCTTTTGCTGTATTTTGCAACTTCTTTTCTGCTTGCAGGAACTGATAATGATTCCCTAAGAAGTGATGATATAGAAAGCATCATGAAAGAGCCTGACAATAAAAACATTGTTGATGAGAATTCTGAATCGGAAAATGATACAGAGGCATCTGACATAGAACAAGAGTGCAATAAGGCAGTTGATACGCAAGCTGCTTTGGATACAGGAATATCGAGAAGGTGCTGTACATTGGTTTTAATTGTTTTTGTGGTTTATTACCCATTGTCTTCCAATTCTTACTTTCAGATAGATATCATCTTGTGTGAATGCAAGATTCAGATGTATCTTAACTCTTAAGAAAGAGTTTACATACGAGTGAAAATGGGAAAGGGAAAAACTAAACATCCTAGAAACCTCACGGTTATGGAGATTCAGAAGGTAGAACATATTTTAAGATAGTAAAAGAGACAAATTTATGGAGATTAAGATGGTGGTGAAAGCATGTTAAGATGGTAAAAAGAGACCAAATTTACTCATTGTTATAGACTTTGGTTGTGAGTTGATCAATTCATCATGAAGTAAACATTGCTAGGATCCCTAATTGTCAATTTGGATTGGATTATGTTGCTCACACTAAAACATGAAAGCTTGTAACAAGTTCCTTTCTGCTTTGTCAATTGCATTGATTGTCCGATGTTGAAAATTGCCTGCTTGGCATTGAATTTATTCTTCTTAAATTACATGTGATGTATTTTTAATTTCTTTCTGAAACTCATCTTTGATAATTTATGTTCTTGTGCTCCATAAGTTCTCATGTTTTACTGTAGTGCTCTTTGTGCAGTCCTTTCCATATCCACTTGGATTACAAGTTATCAGAAGAAGAAGCAAATAATTTGTCAAACAAAAAGCAGAAATATAGCTGGGAAATACCTGCTTTTGATATGCCTAATTGCAAATGGACAGGGAGTGGAGATTGTTTCCTAGAGGTGCTTTCTTTTTTTCACTTATCTATTCAGTAACAATGGTTTTCCTTTTTTTATTTGTAATTGGCTCTTCAAGAGTGGTGGTAGTGATTCAGAATTTGGAATGGGGCAAAACAAGATTCTGCACAAATTTGTAATCATGTTATACTGGGAGACAAAGCTTTACTTTTGTGTCATAGCCTCTTGTTTCCTTTTCAAACGCTGTCAATGTTCATCAAACACTTTAATTGATATCATCAATGAAGAGATTATCTGGTCCGGGATCTTGCAGGGGCAGGGTGGTACCTCCAAACTGTAGCCTGTAAGTGGGTTAAAAACATTGTTATTTCAGGTTATTCCTGGAAAGCTCTTACATTAAAATGGAAGATGCATGTGGTGTAACTTAGGGCCTTACCCTAGGTTGGAAGCTGATTAAACGTCTCATTCTACCACCATGTCGGAACTGTTTCTATTTAAGCTGTACTTTTTAGTTTTGAGTTTATAATTGAATAAAAATGTTATTACTTGTGCAGAAATCTCACATGGATCCTGGTTATGGTCTCAAGCAAAGTTTATACAATTACTGGCTAGATATTTACAAGATGCCAGGAGGAAAAAATTTTCATTCATCTAAGCGGAGATACTACTTCTCTCTTTGTAAGCCTCATATCCATATACACATACTGTTATTCAGTTCTGTTCATTCATTCAGTTCTGTTCATTCATTTGTTAGAAAGACAGTACATAATATTGTCTTCTTTAGAATCTGACTGAAGAAATCTGTATACTACAGTTAAAGGAATCTGCTTCAGACCAATGACTTGACAACATATGCCTAAAAGTTTTGTCACTCTAATGTACTTGAAGGGCAGAGATGAAGTTATTTTTTTGTGTTTAAATTCTTTACTTGTCCATATGGATGCTGTGTTAATAGAAGAATATTTGATTGAGAACATCTCTTATTTCGCATTGGTGATGAAGAAGAAAATACTTATGTGACGCTGGTGGGGGAGCAACAAGTTCCTTGCCTGGTATTGGCGGCAAAACTTGCTTGATTCGTATGAGGATGACCTCAAAATTTGATATTTTGCTAATGTGGTTGTGACATCATCTCTGTTCGCTTCCTGAAATCCTGTAACTAATGCTGAAGCATTTGCCCATTTCTTTTCATCTTTGCATCACAATTGGAGAATTTATAACATATGTATGTTAATTTAGGTTTCTTACAATTTTTATTTTGTTGATAATATGGAATCCTGTTTTAATAGGCAGCAGTTATAGAGATATACTGCACTCTAACAAGAAGCCGTTTTATCACAAAGGCTTGGAAGAAGACTCGAGTTTCATGGATGCTTACCTAATGCATTCAGTGCGTGTCATTGCTCTTGTTCCTGAGATAGTTCTTGTCTTATAATTGTGGTGTCTTATACTGAATAAATACAAAATATCATGCAGCTGAATCATATTTTCAGAACTAGAGATCTTATAAAAAAGAATGATTCCAAAGTGGTCAAGCATAAGGAGAGTTCCAAAGATGAATTTATTGCTGATGATAATTTCCTTGATCATGGTTTTACACGTCCAAAGGTAGTCTCTTGTTTCTATGTATATGCTTACTACTGCTGAGTACACTTGATCATAACACTGAATTTGTCCAAAGATACTCCTGTTGAAGAGTCATTTCATATATTTAAGATCATCTTCTCTTCACTTGCTGCTTTCTGTTTTCATGTGGTCCAAATCTAAACTAAACTCTTATGGTAACTGAGCTGGCATTTTTGTGACCGTGTTTATTTGTTGAGGACTTATCCCTACTTTGTTAAATTAATGAGTTTGTGAAGTTTCCTTATTGTGAGATTAAACTGAATGTGTTTCCATTGCCAGATTTTCAATTCTTTGTTTAAAAGGATTAGAAACTATATGCATTTACCTGGTTGACTTTGAGATATGTTCCTTTAGAAGTTAATGCTTTGAATTTCAACCTCTGATTTTGTTTTGTACCGCTATGCTTTCTCAAGTCATGGTATCTCTCTGTTTACATGGTAGAAATTTATGGTCTCAGGTGCTTATCCTATTACCAATGAGACACATTGCACTTCGAATTGTTAAGCGGCTCATAGAATTGACTCCTCAAGCTTACAAGGTATACTTCTTTGCTTCCATATTTGCAAGTGTATCTTTGAGTGCAATTCAGGCAATAACTAATATTAAGTATGACTATATCTTGTCCTTGTTCGAGGAATTTCTAAAAATTCTATTTGAAATCTATTGTGCTCAATTTGCATTGATTTGATGGATGTGTATAGGATTTACAGTCTTCTGATTCATTGAACAAGCATTGGTTCTCTATGTTTATCTTGCTTAGGATTCTAGATTCTCCATCCTAAAATTTGGTGGGCCATAAATAGAGGAATCAGGGTTGTTTCTAGTGTTCAAGGTGTGGGGTACACAGTGGAACTTATCATCATTCATCTTCATGTTCTGATTGTCACCTAAACATTTTTCTATTTTATTTGCTCGTGATGAGATTCGAATCTCTACACTGTACTTCATTCTTGGCCCAGCTTATTAATCAGGTGTCTTTTTTTTTCAAATGTTATTAATGCTGATTTGTTCGAAATTTCTATTTTGATCTATTGATCATATGCTAAGCTTGTATTTATTATTCAGGTTAATGTGGATCATATTGACCGTTTTGTTGATGAGTTTGGAGTTCAAGATGATGAAGAAAATATGGGAAACAAGTCTTCGAAGCCAGCTGATTATCAAGCTCTTTTTGTTGGGAAAAATACTGATGACAACTTTATGCTGGGAATCAAGTTTACAAGGTAAATCACATTTTTATTGAAGGGTGGCATCTTGTGACGACTATACAGTTGATTTTTCATATGAGTATATTTATAGACACACACACACATACACACATTTTGAGAAAGGTTCTATGGATTCTTATCATATTTGGTTTGTTTTCTTTAATAATGTCTTTTTTTTTCTCTTTTGATTTTTATTTCAGGAAGAGCATAAAGTTATATAGTGATTTTTATTCCTCAGACATCATTATTGCTTCACCTCTCAAATTACATGACGTAAGCTGCTACCCTTACCATGAAAATTTGTGTAGCGTAATGTATTTAGTTCCACATGATTCTCTTGGCATCTGTTGGGTTGTAGATATTTCATATCTTGTGGACATTATTTCTTCACAAGGGTGATTGGGCTTGATCTTTTCTGAAGATGTAACTAATGCCTAGAACTTCTCATCTGTGTTGGTGGCATTCATGCTTTCTGTAAATAAACTTTATGAAATTGGAATTAAACTGTAGATAATATTTGAAATCTGGAGTGCTTTTCATCTGCAATTTGCTAGAAGTTAATTCTAACTTAAATTTATGATTTAATTACTGCTTGCATGATATTGGAATAGTAGAAAGCGGCATAGATTTTGTGGTTTCGAGATTCGGGTTCATGCTTAAGCATTTTGTTTTCTTTAATGTAATTTTCCAGCTTGAGACACATAAAATAATAAAAAAAGCTGTGCAACTTTCTACTGCAGTTAACAGAACTTTATTTTTGTCAGAAAATTGCCAAAGCTGAGATCAATAAGGAAATTGATGTTGACTATCTTTCTTCTATAGAGGTAGTTTCTTTGCACTAGTTTGCCTTTAGGAGTATTCCTTTTGATGCTTGTCATTTTTTTGATTTTCTGTTTCTGTTAATTTATAACTAATAGATTGAGTACTTTTCATTGGATGAGCAGGTTCTAATCATTGATCATGCAGATATCATAGCAATGCAGGTAAATCGTGAATCTGGTGATTTGGTTGTTATATTCATCTTGATTTCGAAATATGTTGTTATATGCTGTTTTTCTCACACAATGTTCACCTACCTAGAATTGGGCCTTTCTAACTTCTGTTGTTGAGAAATTAAACCGCATACCTTCTAAGCAGCACGGGACTGACATCATGCGCATTAGGAAGTGGTATGTCTACTATTTATCCTGATCGATATCATGGTTATCAATGTGATGCTTTAGATTTTAAGGTTCATCGTTGTACAGAATCCTTTACAGAAGTTATAGTTGTCATATTTTTCTTTGTAGCTTCTTTAAACTATTAATTCAGTGATGCATGCTTTTCTTGTTTAGGTATTTGGAAGGGCATGCAAAATTTTATCGGCAAACTATACTTCTGGGTTATTATGTTAATCCAGGTAATTCTATCCTCTTCTTTTTCTCTTTCAGCTATTGGATCTAGACATCAGGTATAGGAAGTCCCAAGGCTTTTTCCAGAAGTCTTACATGTAAAACTATGGCATTAGTACAGAGCAATTGACAAATTATAGAGATTAAGTTTTTCCTTGGTTTTACACCTCCATTTTTGTGCATGTACATCACAACATCTATGTTTCTCTTGCCTTTCTGAGAATGCTGCATTTATTCCTATTTCTTGCTACTTCTGCATGTTTGCGTTAGTAAAAAGTTACTAAGGCAGGGCAACTGGTACTTTTCCTAGAATCCGCATTGAGACCAATTATAATCAAGTTTCTTTTTTGTTTCAGACATTAATGCTCTGTTCAATCATCAATGTGTTAACTATCAAGGAAAGGTACGCTTTTTGTTTACTCCATTTGCTAAATCTTCCAGCTGCATACATCTGGACCATAGGAGATAGAGCTAGAAGTTTTTATTTAAGGGCAATGAGGGACTATATAATAGCTGAATTCCTGCCAGTATCATAGGACTGGCTTAGTTTACAAAGATTGTTGTCTTTTAATGCATTCACTTCTGCTCTTAAATCATGTCTCTCTCCCTGTGTTTCACATATTACTTGGGCTAAAATTTAGTCCAACTCATGGATGGGTTAGAATTCATGTTCACTATTATCTTTAGTATAATCAAGTGTACCTTATATATCTGATTCAGCAGTGTATTTAGTTGCATCAAGTGAAAACCATACATATCCTCAGTAGCTTACTCCAGTCAACTCTTTTGTGGTGTTCTGAAAAATTTCACCATTGCACACTTCATTTCTCAAGAGTATGCCTAAAGTGTTATTCTTTTGACACCAGTCGAACTATTTTCTATCAGATCTTCGAACTATAAATATGTGAATCAGAATGGATCTGGCTCGTCTTGTGCTGATTGCATATGGCTTAAGCCATGGTTTTGTACATGTTGAACGAATATGCTCAATATTTCATCCATATTCTAATGAATAAACAACATCCTCATTACTTGGTTCAAATGTCTAACAAAGTCAAAAGGGTTAGCTAAAACAATTTTTTTGATGATATTAATAGGTAAAGTTGATGTGTGAGTATAAAGGCATGCTTCCCAAAGTCTTGCTTCAAGTGCGACAGGTATGTTTAGTTTATTTTTTTAATCTACAGTATGTCATTGGTTATTCATTCACTTTTTAGACTTTTTGACAAATAATTTCCTAGGGGCATTAATTGTCAAACCCAAATTCATTATGGGAAACTAAACTGAAACTAGTTTATAATTCTAAACCTTGGCATTGGCTACATGTATCCTCTCTCTTAATTCTAAACCTGGGCATTGGACGATAACATTAGTGAGATTGAAGTATGAGGCACCTTTTTTCAGCCAGGAAAATGTTTACAGATATATTTCTGGATTTCAATAATTGGACAAGATAGATGTATCAGAAAAAAGATCACCAATGCATGCGTTGCATCATGGGTGCATCCGTGTGTCTCATGTCTTGCTATATGCATACATTTCCAATGTTCAAACACTTCTTTTATAGAGCATTATCCTGTAGCTTCTCAGTTCATTAAGACATAGTCTACAATATTTTGGTTTCAGTTGCCTGATTTCTTACTTTGGCTAGTAATATGACCAATGCATGAAGCCAGTAATTTTACGTATGTAAGTGTTAATCTTTTGCAAATATCGACTTGCCACAGATTTATGAGCGACTTGATGCAAGCTCGGTGATCGATGCTGATGATGCTCGACTTGAATATTTTACTAAGAAGGTTGTTACAAAATTTACAGTTCGACAGAAAAATGTTATCACACTTTCCTCATTCTGGTTAAGGCCATAAAAAGAAAATTTCTGCTTTCTTAACCTTTTCAAAAGCCAGACTTGTTCAGCTTCCTTTTTAACTGGCTATTTAAACATCCTGTCCTTCATATATTGGAAGCTCTTCATATAATTTTCTTTGGGGTTTAATATTAGGAAAATGTAAGGATTGGGGAGAAAATTCAAACCATTATGTGGTTCATGACAAGATACTCTCTCTTTTATGGGTACAGGTGTTTCCAAAGATAAAGGATGCTAGCCAGGTACATGCTCAGTGTTGGAAACCATTAAATTAACCCTAATGTGTTTGTATGCCATGATTTGACATTTTGTTTCAGGGGGGAACTATGCTATTCATTAATTCTTACTTCGAATATGTGAGAGTTCGCAACTTCTTGAAGTCACAGAATGCATCCTTCTGCCTTCTATCAGAGTAGGAAACCATCTTTCTACCCTTTAATCATCATTTAGTTTCCATGTATTGTTCTCCCTTGTTTTTTTTTTTTCTATTTTAGGGTATGCTTGTCTTCAAATGTTATATTCACTGTTTTGGAATTTTGAATTACCACTCTCTTTCTTTTCAGATACACCAAACCAAGTGATATATCTCGTTCACGAGTTTGGTTTTTTGAAGGAAAAAGGAAAATCATGCTTTACACCGAGAGAGCTCATTTTTACCATCGATATAAGGTACTTTGGAACTGCTGTTACTCCTGCCATAGATCTAGAAAGCTTGTAATTTTTCTGCGTGGTGTCTTTTTAAGTCTGAACATTTACCTTATTTGTGACTGAAGTTGTGACACGTTTGTTTATCAATTCTTTGTGAAAAGATTCGTGGTATTCGAAATTTGATCATCTATTCTCTCCCTGAAAGGAAGGAGTTCTATCCCGAGGTGAGCATTCTTCCTGTAATAGGTTACATTGACCATCATTGGTCTTCTGACCTAGTGATGGATTCTTCTTAATTTATCTGTACACTTCTCTTTCTTTGTTGCAGGTGCTTAACATGCTTGATGGGGCACATGACACTGACTGCACAGTTCTTTTTTCTCGATTTGATCAGCTTCGGGTAATTGCTTAAAACTCTTCTGTTGATTTAGTCTGCAATGATCATATTGTTTGTTTAGCTCCCTAGGAATGTACCAGATATTTGTAATATTTTACCCCGTCCTGGCTATGTGTTGTTTACATGGATGCGCTGTAATTCCTATCTTGGCTGTCTTAGCTGGAGAGAATTGTTGGAAGCACTTCTGCCAGAAGGATGATCACTTCTGAAAAGAACATGTTTGTGTTCTGTTGAAAGACTCTGTTGAAAGACTTGTAGCACTTCTGCCAGAAGGATGATCACTTCTGAAAAGAACATGTTTGTGTTCTGTTGAAAGACTTGTATGTGCGCCTGCAATTACGATCCGGTCGTCTGTCTGAGGTGAAATGAAGATTATAATTTATGCAGGCCGCCATTGATTGGAAGAAAACCAGTTAAGAGAGGGAGTGTTCACTATCACAGTCTGCTTGGAATCCTTTTTCTCGTCGGATTTAAAGCAGCTTAAGTGAGAGTCTTCAAACTTCAAGCATCATATTGATGATCTCACTGTGGATGAATGGAATAACAATGGCTGATATACATTGTTAACTATGTATTTGAGATCTTGATATACATTGTTAACTATGTATTTGAGATCTTCTTTTTCTAGGCCCTTGTAAGAATAGCCATTCCTTCATATGTCAGCTCCTGCTTCAACCCTCAGCTTGGCTGGTGGGAATCAGTTTTGTTTTTATATTAAATTTTCATTTTTTTTCATTTATAAAAAAACTGAGTAACAGAATTCTTGTGTCTCCCCAGATCCTATCAATTTAGTTTTAGATTCTTAGTTAAATCTGTATCGTATAAATTACTAATAAAACATCAAATCGCAGTCACAATATCATACAAAAACGTATAAACATCTCAATTCAATTCCAGGCCTTGGATTGAATATCCCATACACACAAGATCATCATGAAAATGCGAATTTATATGGAGAAGGAACACTTTTTTTCTCTCCACCAGTTAGCTCTTGAAACCTTTCAAATTAAGGAATCTCCTAATCTAAAGTTCTTCAAAGCACAGATAAAGGCATGAGATACATCTCTATTATCTACTACAGATATGGAGAGGGCACACAATTAAAAAGTAAAATAAAATTGAGGTTTAAAATTGGACTAACAAAAAGAAGACAACTTAGGAACATAATCAGTGGCTAAATTTCAATAGATGAAAGGCTAAATCTAACACTTAAACATGGTTTGAAGGCTAAATTCCTGAAATCAAGATACTTTGATGGCTAAAAAAGGGTGTCTAAACCTTTTTCTTCCATAACATGTTACCTTTCTAGCAACTTTTTCCACCACATAATTTCATCTTTTGGCAAAAGAATTATTATTCTTTTTATGGTTTGCACAAAGCTATTCGAGTTACAAAAGTGGGGAGAGAGTCATCGATCGATTGTATGTAAACTTCTTTCGTAATCTTCTAGTCACAAAAGAATAACCTTACCAATTCTTTCAAAACTCATACTTATTTATTCAACAATTTTAGGTATAAATTGATATTACGTTAAATTGGTTCTATGCTATTTTTTTTAGTTTTTTACGAGATATTTTATGAGAGTCTCAATTATAAAAAGTCACCTTTAAACTATCCATATCTAGACTAATTCATGCTCGAGTCAGGTAGATCCTTGCGGGCAGCAAAACTTTGGCTTTGAATAAGAATGGTTTAAAAAAGTGCACGAAGAATGTTAAAAGTTATAATTATTCTTAATGTAAATCGAAACACTTCAATGGCCCTTATTAACTCTTTAACTCTCATTATTACATACAGCCGTTTATCTTTCACAAGAAACGTGAAAATCTCCATCTCTGTGATTTGTTAGTGTCCTGTAAGAAAGGGACAATGAGGTCATATGAACATGCAACTAAATGAATGCACGCAGAGCTGCATGCAAAGCGAAGTGACCAATGATATGGGAATATTCAAACTCGATCCCTGTGAAGATATTTGAAGAAAAAGCTTTTGGTTTTCTTCTTTTTTTTTTAATCTTAGTTGAAGTTAACGAGGAGGAAGTTGCATGCAACCCTGCATGAGTAACTACTGCTATATCTACATTCTTGAATGTAGCGGACGATTTAATATTATGGGGTGAGGAAGGAGGAGATTAAGTGGTGCGTGTGGAGATGAGTGACAGATACAGAGAGAGAGAGAGAGAGGACCAGGCAAAGACAGTAAATTACGCCGCTTTGAAAAGCAGGTTCCTGATGCTTTAATGGCGGCCCTTAGTTTCTGTATAATAAACAAACACAAAAGGGTCTGGTCATTATTTATAATCACAACTTGACCGCCTTCTTTTTCTCTTTTCCAGATACTAAGCTTTTCTGTCAGGATTTGACTCTTTTGAGTCTTAAATTAGCTGCCATAATTATGTAGCTATTGCCTGAAACAAAGTCTAAATGTTTCTGGGGAAGAAAGCGTTTCATTACTACTCTCTTTAAACAGTTTTAATAAATGCCAACTGCTTTGAGTCAGGTAGTGTTTCGACTGGTGCTGGTGTTTCTGCTTTCTCTTTCAGTCATATCACATACGCAATATCTGATCTAAACTAGGGCAGACAAAGATATACCATTCTTGAAAAGTAATATTACGATTATACTAATAGTTGAAACTTTTTCCGTTTAGAAAACACAAGCGTGCATATCAAGTAAATAGGAACATAGTTCGAAAAAGTTTGCGGCAGCTACGTAGAAACTAGTCTAATAGTAATCTAATCACCATCCGATTCTAGTCTTTGGACTCTCGTGTTATGAATGCACTTCCCTGGCTCATTTAGGAGCCAAACCCCCCTCGATCTCCACCTATATTTATGTGCGCGTGTGACTGTGTTTACACTTCACAGGACACTGACCACAGATTTTTGTTTTTTTCCGTCCTTGTTGAAGTATATCTAATCTCACACTCGTCTCTCTTCAAGGTTGTAGGAACAGTACACTCATGGTATCACACTTTATGTACTTTTAAGTTTGTTCTTTTAAGGTAAACGTATGCATGTCCGTATCTCTTTCAAGTGCTTTTTTAGTCTGACGTTTCTAGCTTTCTGGTTCATTACAAGGCATATATACTAAGGGGGTCGATGATGGTTAGAGGTTGGAGGTGTCTTGATGACCGAAAACCTGGAATGATGCTTCTTTTAGTTACCATATTCAGTTCTCTACTAACAGTTCTTCTAGGTATCATCTGTCCCTGTGCTTGTTCTTATTTTCATGACGTTTACTTGTGAAATGAAAGTTGTTAGAGAAAAAATGGAAGATGATGGAACGAACAGGTCTTGGCAATGAGAAGTCTGTCAAATTCGACATTATCATATAATTCAGACGAGTTTACACTTCGTCTGATAAACTCGATCCATGCATGTCTACATGATACAGATGAGTAGGACATTGCCATGTGTTGTCTGTAGCCGATAGTGTTGGTTCCAGTTTAAGGCCCTTGATCCCTGGATTTTATAAGTTGCATTGATTAGTTAAATTGTCCAAGTTCAATGACATCAATTCAGGTTTAGATCACAAAGCATAATAAGTTCGGAGATGGGAATTGTTGGTTGTGCAGGCTTTGCTACGAAAAACAGAAAAAAAGAAAAAAGAGTTCATTTCCCAGATGACCATGCATGCACGCAAACTATCTAGTATTCTTTTTATTATGTTTAATTGAAGTTTCTTCATTTTGGCTATGGTTTTAAGGTTAAAGTTTTTGGCTTTTGTATTTGGAAAATGAAATAATTAAGTTACAGTAACAAATGCAGTGTTGGAGTTATTTCATGGAGAAACAGTAGTTGTTAGCCAGGAGGTCGCCATTAAAAGACTAGCGTTTTCCGAGGAAAACAACACTCTCTCCGCTAGGAAGCTCCTGCAGTCTACAGGTAAACTAAAACATCTCTTCTTTTAAGCATCAATAAGCAACTCATTTCGACCAGGACAGACTATATATACACCTTTTGTTGCTCATGTTCACTGATCACTGAACTTGCCAATGGGTACATACTGATCACTGAACTTGCCATTGGGTACATTCATTCTCGTACAAATCTTCATTGATCTTCTAATTGCCACCATCATGCAAGGGGACTGAAACTGCAAAATTCTTGGGTCTCATTCTCTGATTTTGACACTGATGAGCTGTAACTCTGCCCTGTAAACAGATTATGGAGATGCAAACCGCATCGGCACTACTTGCTCAAGGGATGATATAGCAATATATCAAGGCTCAGCATCACCACTTCCTAATGGAATCCCATCATTCAATGTTCAAATACTGAATGTATGTGTCTCTGGTTGTAGTATGTCTAACATTCACGTTAGCTGTGGATGGTTTAGCTCAGCCCGGTTGATCAATCCAACCGTGTTTCGCCGAGTTGAATATGATGACTGCCTTGTCAATGATGGCGAGGCTCTTGGCCCTGGAGAAATTCTCTCCTTTCAGTATGCCAACAGTTTTCCCTATCAGTTATCAGTCACATCTGTAACTTGTTGCTGAGGCAACTTATAGCTGCTTTAAACCCAATTACTATGAATCCAGAGCTTCAAAACTTATTGCAGGAAGTCATAGATTATGCTTGTAGCTGGGTTGGCTTGACTCTATGAACTAAAGAAATCGAACAGGTTATGCCATACAATGACCGAGGATATTGGCTCAAAAGTTAATGTGATGTTGGTAAAGATAGTCACAAGGGAATATATGACTCTAGTATAAAGCACATGTGCTAGTCTATGATGCATAATGTGCTAAGCTAACTAATGCAGCATTCCCAAACTCAGAATATGCAGAAATCTAGCTTACCAAAGTTCTCTGCTAATCTAGCTCAAATTACATCTTTTATTTATCAAATGCTTCAGAGGGGTCTTGACAAAGAAGAGAGTCTTAGCTTTTCTTTATCATAATAATACACAAACTGAAAGAACTAACGCTTTCTTAAGCCACAGTAATTTCCTTTCCCGGTAGAAATAATATCAAAACAGAAAGGAAAACGAACTCAATCCCTATGATCAAAAGAAGTTTTCTGCGAGAAATGTTTGGCATTCACAGCTTATTCAATTCTAGTAACAACAGTGGAATGCTGATACTGAATGCTAGACATTGGAAGTTTTGAGTGCTCAAGATTTCCATCCTAATATCCATAATCATAAGTAAACTCAGATACACCAACCACGGCATACAGCACCTGAGAAACTGTGTATAAACTGCCCCCAAAGATAACAAGGAGAAGGACTGCTGATACAGGGTTCTTAATCAATTCGACTATGGGCTGTAAACAGAGCACCTGTACTTGCTGTAAGTGTATACAGGGCTTATCTCCTTATATTTTCCCAGAATTCTTCCATCAATGCCCCTTCAGGACCTAAAGTTTGATCACCCATCCCAGCGGAAGCAAAACACCCAGAGAAGCAGCTCCTGTTGAAAGCTGAGACAAAGCTACTGATTTGTACGGTTAAAGGTTGCGGCAAAGATGCTGGTTTGTACTGTTGAAGGTTGTGGCGAAAATGCTGGTTTTCAAAACAAAAGCAAAACAGCGAAGATGCTGGTTTTCAAAACAAAAGCAAAACAACAGCAAAAAGAGTGATTGAAAGAGAAGAGAGCGAAAAGTGAATAGCAACAGTTGCAGAAAAGAGAGCCCACATTTTTATTAATGACCGTAAGCATTTAAATAGAAAATTGAAACGTGATAAGTCTATTTCTATTCTAATTCTAATAAAATTAAGAAGACTACTTTGTTAATAATTTCTAGCTAAACAAGGATTCCTAATAAACATCCGAATACTATTAGGAAAAATAAACTTTTGCATTTATAGACTCCGGGGACAAAAATGCCACTGCTTCAACACTTTTGCTTGACATTTTGGAGGCAGACACCAATTCTTTCTCGAAAGGATTCAAACTTTTGTGTGGGCAAGGCTTTTGTAAAGATATCTGCAAGTTCATTTTCAGAGGAACAATGATCTAGTAATACTTCGTTAGATTGCTGCACTTCTCTGATAAAGCGAAACTTGATCTTCATATGCTTAGTTTTCCCATGAAACACAGGATTTCTTGAAATAGAGACAACGGAGATATTATCACACAAAGACAGAATTAAAGTAGCTGCTGATTGTTCCTGTCCCAAATCCTTCAATATTTTTCTAAGTCAAATTGCTTGATTTACTGCCAGAGCTGCAGCAATATATTCAGCTTCTGTCGTAGACTGTGTTGTTGTCTCTTGTTTTTTTGAACACCAACTGAAATAGCTAGAACCCAATCCAAACAAGTAACCTGAAGTGCTTTTAGCATCATCAACCATCCTCCCCAGTCACTGTCAGTATACCCTTTTAGTGTCACATTCTGTTCTGTTGACTTAGATAAAAAAATTCCAAGTAAGGTGGTACCTTTGACATACCTCAATTAAAAAAATTCCAAGTAAGGTGGTACCTTTGACATGCCTCAATACTCTCTTAGCAGCAACAAAATATGTCTCTCTTGGAGAATGCATAAAACGAGAGAGCACACTTAAAACAAATTAAATGTCAGGCCTGCTTGCTTTCAAGTATAAAAGGCTACCTATAATACTTCTGTAAAGTGCTTCATCTACTTTTGCTGAATCTTCATCCTTGTCTAACTTCAAGTTAGTTGTTATAGGAGTGCTTACTGGTTTACAATCCTCCATTCTGAACTTTACCAGTATATTAGAGGCATACTTCTGTTGACAAATGAAGATGCCATTACTTGACTGCTTCACTTCCATTCCAAGAAAATACGTCATAAGTCTAAGGTCTGTCATCTCAAATACTTTCTGCATTTCAAACTTGAACTGCTGAATTAGTTCAATTTTGGAACCAGTTATCAGCATATCATCCACATAAATTGAAACAACCAAAAGATCTCCTCCACTGTTTTTTACATATAATGTTGCTTCATTCATGCTTCTACAGAAACCAAGTTGTAAAAGATGACAGTCCATCCTTTCATACCAAGCCCTAGGGGCTTGTTTCAAACCATACAAAGCCTTCTTTAACAAATAGACTTTGTCTTCTTTCCCTGAAATTACATGGCCATTAGGTTGCTCCACATAAATCTCCTCAACAAGCAAACCATTTAAGAAAGCTGACTTCACATCCATATGATGAATTTGCCAAGCATTGTGAGCTGCAAAAGCTAACAATAGTTTAATTGTGTCATATCTAACCACAGGTGCAAACGTCTCCTGGTAATCCACACTATATTGCTGAGCATAGCCTTTTACCACAAGCCTTGCCTTGTGTTTGGAAATGGAACCATCTGGATTGAGCTTAGTTCTGAAAACCCATTTCACACCTATTACCTTTTTGTTTCTTGGTCTATTAACAAGCTGCCAAGTCTCATTTTTGTTGATCATGTCGAGCTCTTCTTGCATTGCTCTCCTCCATGCCACTGATTCTTTGGCCTCAGCATAACATGTAGGTTCAGAAATAGCTAGGTTGCACCTTTGATAAATGTTAGCTAAAGATTGGGTTCCTTTTATTGGCATATCATCAGTTAAATCAGCTACTGCTGTGGTGGAGTTATTTCTGGTGCATCTGCAACTACTGGTGCATTGTCCTCCACATCATCTGCTACATCTTGAGTTTGTTCATGTATACCAACATCTGGAAAGTGACCAATCTGCACATTCTGTTGTTTTTCCCAGTTCCAGCCGGCAGATTCATCAATTCTAACTTCCCTGCTTAGAATCACCTTCTTTGATTGAAGACAGTAGATTCTATAACCTTTGACTGATGACCCATAGCCTACAAATACTCCTTTTTGAGCTTTGTTGTCCAGTTTACTTCTCTTTGGCTCTGGCACTTGATAATAGCAAATGCTGCCAAAGATTCTGATGTGATCAACAATAGGTTTAACACCATTCCAAGCTTCATAAGGTGTCTTTTTCTCCAATACTTTAATAGGCAACCTATTTAGCAAGTAAAGTGCAGTGTTGATAGCTTCTGCTCATAGAGAACTAGGCAACTGTTTTTCAAGCAAAAGACACCTGGCCCTCTCCATCACATTCCTATTCTTCCTTTCTGAAACACCATTCTGTTGAGGTGTGTATAGAGTAGTGAACTGATGCTCAATTCCTGCATTTCTGCAAAATTCTATAAACTGACCAGAAGTATACTCTCTACCATTGTCAGATCTCAAAGCTTTAATTTTGAGATTGCATTGATTCTTAACTAAAGCTTTAAATTTTTTGAAAATACTAAAGACTTCACTTTTGAGTTTGAGAAAATAAAACCAACACATTCTAGTACAATCATCTATAAAAAGGATAAAGTATTTATTGCCATTGAGTGAATCGGTCTTCATTGGTCCACAAACATCAGTATGGATGAGTTGAAGCCTCTCATCGGCTCTCCATGCTTGATTCTTTGTAAATGGCAATTTCGACTGCTTGCCTTGTTGACAGGTTTCACAGATTGAGTTTTTTGGAACAAACTCAGGCAAATTTTCTACCAACCTTTTTTTCTTCATCTCTGTTATGCCTTTCATATTAAAATGACCAAATCTCCTGTGCCACAGACTTGAGATATCATATGTTGTGCTTACAAGTGCATGTTTAGGAATTTCATCCCAATTAACTGCAAAACTTCTGTTTTTTATCTTGACAACAAAGAGTAGTTCACTAGAAGAATCTTAGATTGCACATTTAAGATCTTTAAAATTTAGAAAATACCCTTTTTCAAGCATTGACCAACGCTTAATAAATTTTGTGCAATATATGGAATGAATAAAACATCAGTAATGATTTTTGTCCCTGACTTGGTTGAGATAGAAACTGAATCTCTACCATTTACATTCAGCCATTCTCCATTACCGATCTTGACTCTAGACTTGTATGTTTCATCAAGATTCTTAAACATGGTAGAGTCATTGCACAAGTGATGCGTACGACCAGAGTCAATAAGCTATAGATCAACTGTATTTACTGCTGAGAGACAAGTAGCCACAAATAATTGCTCCTCCTGAGCATCAAAAGAATCTACCACTTGAGCCTACTGAGGTTTAAAATCCTTCTTTTTGTTTTTGCAGACTTTGGCAGTGTGCCCCAATTGCTTGCATCTGCCACAAATTGCGTCAGGCCTTCTCCAACAGTAGTTTTCACTGTGATTTGTTTGTTTACAGTGTTTGCATGGTGGAAATTGTTTTTGTGATGAGCTTTCACCACTGCTGCCCTTGTTCTTCTGATTACTTTGCTTCTTTAGTTTGCCAGAATTCTGTTTTTACATTGAAAAGGCTCCTTCTGTCAATCTTTCTTCCCTCATGATTCTTCTTTGTTCTTGTGCTTGTAAAGCACTCATTAATTCTCCCAGGGAAATTTTGTTCAGGTCCTTTGTAACATCCTGTCACTGATGGGATGGCTACAGTTTACTTTATACGTATTTGGCATGTGCATAAATTATTGAATTGTACATATTTGGT
>JANITW010000234.1:8633449-8644026 GCA_027564335.1 Erythroxylum williamsii | reverse complement strand
GAGAAGAACCAAAAATAAGGTTTCAACAATGTAGCAATGAAGGCTACTTAAAGAACAAATCCCATAAAAAAGAAACCCCACGACTCTAATACCACGTGGGAACAAATTTTCATATTTTCTGATATAGTGAATAGGAAGTATACATCCTCATATAGAATATTACAAGAGAGAAAATGGGAAAGTAAATTTGAACGGTTACTTAAAACTATCTAATAGAATCCCTTAATTTAAGGGATTTCAAAATTATTCAATATAATCTATTTACAACTTATCTATATCTCAATATAATCTATTTACAACTGATCAGTATCTCGACAAAAAGGAAAATTAAATTGAAAATGAATATTTAGATCACCAATAAATATTTATAACTAAATCAATAAATATTTCTCAGCAAATAATAATTTTGCTGCATAATATTTTGATCACTACCTAGAAACAAACATCATACTCCTCATACTAATAGGAATCACCATAGTTTACAATTCAATTGAAGATGAAGCATTTTCCTATATCAGATTAGAAACTCTTTCTAATGTACCAAAAGAAATGATAAATACTGAAAGATAGTTGGTTCTGGCTTGGACTACAGAGAGCAAGTATGCACTTCTGTAAATTTGTAACTGGTTAATTCCTTTCCTCGATAAATGCAAGTCTTTGTGTTGGTAAGATTGATGCTTCATGTGTGAGGTAAAGCTAAAGTAAAGCCAAGTGTTCATTCCTCTGAAGCAAAATGAATAGAATGAAGAAAACTTCTACAGTTTGACTGAGACCAAGGATGCAGCAGTTTCATGGCGGAGCAATCCCCTTCTTCACAAGCATGTCATAAACTCTATCAACTTTTATGGGTTCAATCTTGAATAAGGGATATGCATCAGATTTCTTCGCAACGTTGCCACTGAAGATTTCTTTCGTCATCACCTCTTGCATTTTAAGATAGAGAGGTGGAGAAAGCTTGATCTCAGAGCATAGGCGTTTTTCCTGCCACAACATAGAAATAATCAGGTCTAAAAAAATACATTAAGTGAAGCATAAAACTGCAACTAAGGAATCTAAACAATGTATGTACTGGAGAAGTGTAATTAATCATTTTAACTGCCAATACAAACAGCAGTCTAGGAAAAATACATCTATAGCTAATAAACAATCAGCCACATATGTACACATAAATCACAGAATAAGAATCTACCACTTACAGTTTCAGACAGTAATTGTATCTGAGAAAATTGGGTAATGTCCAAATCATTAGCATTGCTTGAAGAGACCTGTCCAGGTCTTGAATTTGAATCCCTGCCGGCAGACTCTGAAGCCAAGAATGCATTTCCTTGATTGCTTGGACCAGGTTGAGCACCTTCTTTTATTCTCCTGGAATTTTCTTCAGTTTCTCTTTTCCTTTTATGGTCCAGGTATCTATCTGCCTCAGCTGATGAACGACAACCTGCAGCTTGAGCTTCCTGCAGTGTTATCACAGTTATGACAATCAGTCAGACATTTTCATGTGGAACATGAAGTCTAGATTTATAAGGCCACATATGAGTGATCATCACGATAGTGGAAGTACTTCACTTCCTTTTTATGCCTGTCACACCTTATTTTTATAGACAAATGCAGAACAAAGACAGTATGCCACAAAATTTACTTTCTGTTAACAAATAGGTTTTATAAGGCCCACTAACTCCAAAGCAAAGCATCATATATCAGTTAGTATAGATGCAGTCTCGGGGATGAATCATATACCTTAAGTTCCTGAAGTCTTTTCAGCATTCGGCGCTCAGTGATAACAGTCTGAAGAAGATCTTCATGCTCTTCTTTGGAAAGATATCGCATGAAGACATCATAGCGCCGACATAATTCCCTCTCTTCAGCAGACAAGTCCTTCTCAAAAGGACTTGGATGAAGCAAATTTCTTTCTAATATGAAATTCTTCCTACGCTGCCTCTCATCAAGCCTGCAAATGCCAAATCATATAAGCAAAATAGTTTAGATTTACATGCAATCAACCTGTTAGTAAAGCTGTCAACTGTCAAAATCAATCAACATAAATGAAAAGCAAATATCAATAACGCAACATTATGCAGATACAAAAGCAAGTTATTAATTTCTCCACAAAATATTGGTTTATCAATTCTCATTTTTACTGCAAAATTCATTATTAAGTTATGGAAAAACCTCTTTGAATAGATTCGGAGCACACGCAATTTGAGCTCTCGCTCTTCTTCAGTGTCTGCATCTTTAAATTCCATCTCAGCCAGCAATTGCTCAGCATCATTGTCATATTCAGGATCAAATTCCTGCCTTTTTGGGTTATAACCACTCATCCCAATTAGAGATGGGCCCTCATTTACAGAAGACAATGGTTTTTCCCCTTTAGGATCCTTTTCGGTCTGAGTGTCAGCTGTGTTAATAAAAATGATCGACTCAAAATTAATGCTTTCATCAGAACTAGAGTGAAATTGCTACAAGCAGTTGACATCATATATGCAGACTTGTATATATTACAAACTTGACTTATAAGCTAGAAGTATGCAAGTGAACAAATGACAACGGCTAAGATAAATCCAGTTCAGTCTAACATTACAAATGAAGCACTATGTCATAGGTGATTGATACATCTTCAGACATCTCCTACACAAAACATCATAAATGCCATTGTGCATTTCATTTTAGCTATACTACAATAATAGAGGTGCTACATATTGTTCAACGAGATCATAACATTGTGCATCCAATGTCTTCATAGCTGCAGCAAAAGCTGGAAAGATAAACCTAGGCAGAACAACTAGTTCATAAACAAGATTATAAATTGGAATGAAACATCTGCAGCTATTTGCAATGATAAGCCAACACACCTGCAGATGGTAAACGATTAGGGGGACCACCTTTATGCATTTCTTCAACTCTGTATCCATTGAAAATAAATCTAGCATAAGAAGTTATATAAGCTATGTAAATAATGCACATATAAGAAACAATGACACCCATACTTAATCCTTGAAGGAGAAAATGGAGATTCCTCCTTCACTGCATGCTCCCCAAGTGATGAAGACCCTACAAATTATGAACAATTTTAACAAGAAAATTCATGAAGTAGAGAATTAAGACAACAATTAACATAAAATTAAGCCAAATCAGGATATTTGCAGGTTTGCTGCATAAGTCAACAATTTCTTGTTTAATACGAGGTAACAGTGAACTGAATCCAATACCGTATTCTGGGGAAAGTTTATAGGCATTCCAATCACTCAGTGGAGAATTGAAAGTCCAGACCAAGAAAGAGAAATGGAGAATAATAAGTGTCATAATGTACCTTTTTTGTCCTCTGCATGCCCTTTGGCCATGGCAAGAAGCTCATTTTTGTTTTTTCCAACAACATGAGACAAGTCCTACAGAAAAGAAAAATCAACAACACAATGTTTCGAACACATTTTAAGGTAAAATTTTACTTTCTGAACAAGACACAATATCATACTGGCAGAGGGAAGTTTGGAGAATTCAAATAAACATTTGTATAGTGTTCAATGCACAACTCTTTGCTCTTTGTCCCCACATGTTCAGCAACTTCTGCCCAGTTTCCCAAGCCATACATTTCAATGCCCTAGAACCAAAGTTAAATAAATCAGAGGAAACAAATATGTTATATACTTCTCACAGAAAAACTTCCATCGAATGAATGATCTTTAAGAAAAACAGAAATAAAATCACCTCTAAGAGTAGTATCTCATCATCTGCATTCCAGTCAGGGCAGATAAGAGGGAAGGATAAATTATCCTGCAAAAATGAAGAACAAATTTCCATACATTATAGACGCAGAAGTTCTGAACTAAACAAGTTAGGAGCAAGAAAAGAGACTAACCATAACCCTGTAAAGGTGATTGCATTTATGAGGGGTCACTTCAGCCCCAACACTGAAGCATTCTATGCATAGATCAAAATCAGGACATACAGCACATTTGATGCGGATCTTTCCTGTTATATCTTTGTTGCAATAGTTGCAATGGTATAAAGCCCTCTTACCATCACTTGTTCCTTGACCTGATTAGGAAAAGGAAATATTTAAGGGGACAACAGAGAAGAAAATTTTGATAACCGAAAATAGTAAACCTCGAATGGAAAACCTAAGATTATCTTCATCTTTACACAATTAAAATTTTCTTAAGCCTTTATTTAAATTTACCAATCAGAGTTATATATTCTGATGGACTGCACTAAACAGAACCCTAAACAGAGGCTCCTAGATAAGATAGAACTATAATCTTAAATTTAAACCTCATAGAATACAACACTTTCTGAAGTTAAATACTCAATTGAAGTATCCTTTCTCACAATCTTTGCGGAAGCGGAAAAAAGTACCCGAAGATGAAGACTCTAAATTTTCACCGCTGCTAGCAGTCTTCTTCCTTCTTGACCTGAATTGCCAAAAGAAGTTAATGGAAGTGAACTGAAAGAAACAGTTTCAATTAAAAATGAGATGTGGAAAACGGTTTCAATTGAAAAAGTAAGAATACGGAGGTAAAGAATAAATATAAACACAGAGGGCCGATTGTTTAAAATGAAGGTCATTGAAATAACAGAAGCGTTTAACAGGCTTGTTCTCTCCCCTTTTTTTTTGGATACATGCTAAGAAAACTTCAATTCCTAAAATGCATCTCACAATCTCCGAATCTTTCATAATTGAACTACAAGTCACAACCTTTCCAATTTCCCATTTCATGGAATAGAAAAAAAAAACAGTGAACATTTAAAGAACTGCACATAAGCAAAAACGATTAAAAAAGAAGCATGTTTAAACATTAAAACAGCTCAAATAACTAAATTGAGGAACAAACCTCTGTGTGGGGTCTTCATCAGCAGAGTGGAAGTTCCCACGAGAACGACCCATGTCTTCTTTACGCTTAGTTCGCTGACGGGCAACTGTGTATGTTGAGAATATATGGAGATGAAAGCTAATGCATCTTACTACAGTCAATTCCCAGGCAATAAACAAGAGCAAGAACAGACGGATATTTATAGCCCAAGCAGGTGAACCAAAACCCTAGTAGTCAAAATTCCTTCGGAAGTCGTCAAATTGCAAAATTGGCAGGGACAGCTGCATCTTCCACAAACTAGTTTCAATGGGTAACTTTCAAATTTTCGTCTTTTGTCAGGATTATGCGTCTGTGAGTGAAAGCTCCAAACTTGGCAGAACTAACATGTTGGTTAGATGTTAGCTCCAGATAGACATAACAGGTTTGCTTCAATAAAAGCTTAGTTTCTCAGAACTCGTGTCCTTTTTAGGATTTTGGCTTAATTAAGTTTGCGGTGACTGAGACTGTGGGCTGCTTGGTGAAAGTGACCGGTTTTGTTTTGCCATATGTGACAATTGCCGAACAGAGCAAGGCGAGAGTACAAGAACAAGCTCAAACATGGTTTTGACTTTTCAATTTTCACTTTTACCTTTTGTTTCTCAAATAATATAATTAAATTGGCTTATAACAAAAGGTTGATTTATTATTTTAATTGGCATTATAATTTTATCCCATTTCACCTTCTTAAATTGGACTGTTATTTATGAGCATATTTATCAAGAAAGCAATAAATATACTGACTGATTAGCTAATTACACAAGTCATTTTAATCTTGGGATTACTTAATTTGATATTCCACCCATAAGGCGTCACCCCATCCTTATCGAGGATATGTCAGGAATGATTTTCTCTAGACTGATTATATAATATTTTCGATAGCTTTCCTTTATTAAAAAAAAACAACGATAACTTAGCTCTGCGACCTTTTGGAGGAACAATATATAAGTACATATATATTGTTTCTGTTGCTCTTAAATTAACTGTAAGGATAAAGCTGTGTACTATCAGACCTCTTAAGATCCTACTTTAGTGCAAAACTTCAACCTAAATGTGACAATGACACCGACAAATTAGCTCCACGAGCTTTTGCAGGAACAGTTTATTCCTTTTATAACACATTATAAATCATGACAAGATGATTCTATGGGGAATCCACTATATAGATCCACAAAATTCTTATACATTTTAAAGTAAAAAGTAATTGGAAATTGAAACTTAAATCAAAGTGAAAAGGAAAGAGTCAGTTCATCTGAAAGTACATCTCCTATTTCACTGCCTTCCTTCAGCATCCGTCACAAACAGCTATGATCTTATGGAGTCCAACGGAAGTTCACCTGAAAGTACATCTCCTATTCTTCACAGCAAACAGGACACTGGAACTCATCCAAGAGTTTCTTCGTATCATCGCATAACGTTCATAATAGTTATAGGGACTAACGAAACTTTCATTAGCACCCATCAAATGGAAGCCCATTGGTTCTCGATACACACCACATTGTGAGGTAATAATGGCTTAAACTGGGGGAATCTGTAATAAAGAGAAAGCACACACCATCCAAACTGTCACCATCAACTCTCCGATACAATTTCCGATAACTTACAAAACATCAAATCTAGTTGACCATGCTTGGTCTCAAGCAGATTTCTACACCGAAACACATGTCCTACAGGCAACCATCTGCCTTAAAATAAAATGCTGAAATTAAAAGTAACTGCTCATTCTATTGAAAATAACTCGAAATCATATCAAGCTTCATTCTCAATTTCACTTCAGCATAGAAAATGTATTAAAGCATATTCCAATATATCAAATGCAAATGCTCCTTTTATGCACAAAGAAAATGGTGAACAACATAGAGAAAATGGTGAATAACATAGACCACAAATTACCTTCATTCATATTTTATTTGATTCTGGGATTTGTGCCAAAAAGTCTTTCGCACTGTGAGCCACCTCAGCCTCCAGGATAGCCTCTAACACTATATCGGATCCTTTCACATCATCTGTCAGATGAACCATAGACTTCTCTTAGCATAATAAAACGCAACTTATCATGCAATAATCAAGATTTTAAAAAGTCATTCAATAAAGACACATATTTATGATGTAGCAACACTTTGACAGAACTTAAAGGAAGCACAAAGTAAGAAAATAGAAAAACCTGGAAGGTGCAATTGTAAATCAAGAGGTAAGATCTACATTACTTCTGCAGGAATTATAACGAGAAAAGAACAAATGAATTTTACAGGAAAAAATAAATTTTAATGAAAAATCTAACAATAAGTAACTCAAAATCAGCCATGTTAATATCGGATTAATATAAAAAGAAAATTTATGGGTTGCAAGTACTGTACCAAAAAATTGTGGTAAAACGCTACCTAACACCTGCAACTTCTTACTTCAGTAATAAATCTATAGGTTACATCAGTGTTTATTGTCACAAGTTGAGGAAGAGAACATTGGCTACTTGAGTTTAAGCTTGAAGAGAGTGTAAAATCAGACAAGGATTAACCAATTAATGTTTTTTATTAGTAGGTAGCTTTCTAGAGCAAAAATGTAGTGAATCTGGAGGATCATCATGCTGATGTCTCCAAATATATGTGGATAGGAAAAACTACAGTACGACAAGGAACTACAAATTCTTATGTGGTAACATCAAGCACACTACTATGTGAATCTTTTTAATCCATGTTAGAATAGGTAACACTAGAGTAATATAGGGATATCCACTTAAGCGTGCTATAAAGTGAACACAATGAAGACAAAAAGGATCATAATTACATAAAAAGGGAGAAAGGAGCATTACCCTTGCGCTTCGGTAATAAACCGGCACTTTCAGCAGACACAGGCAAAACATCAGCAAGACTAGCATCTTCAAACAGTATTTCTGCATTTGGACCACTCTGTGATGACGCATTCTTCAAGGCCGAGGATTCAGACAACTTTGCAAATGCAGTTGCTTGGCTGTGTATAATAGATGTATCTGAGGCTTTTGAACTTGAACCCTAGGATTACAACAAAGCTTGAACGAAGGGAAACTTAACACTAACAGGCTGCATACTACAAAGACATTAATAAGAAAAAAAAGAAAGTACAAGAGCCAGAAATTTTCCAACTAAAACCTTGAACATGGTAGTTGCTGAAACACCCTGCGCATTTGCTTGCTCAGCAGAAACTCCATAAGCAGTAACTTGGGGTGCAGTATCTGAATCTGGAGTTTCATCTGCATTGTCATTTGTCTTGACAAAGATTAGCAAGTCCTCACTGGAAGAAGCTACCCTCTAGAAACAATTTGAAAGAACAAGAAACTGAAGAATACCATTGGTAGGAGATGTATTGTGGAGATTATCATCTAGCCTTCGAGTCACAGGACCAGGATTCAAGACAGAAATGCTTCGGATTTCATGTCGAATAGCTTCAAGTTGAGCCATTGTATCTTGAAGTTCCTTGTGAACCTAAGGTACAAAGTGCGCATATTTGAGTAGGTGAATAACAAGAAGAAAACCCAACAATCTGAAAATCTCAAACTGATATACTTTGTAGGCTGCCTGATGATAAAAGTTCAGGTCCAGAAAAACTGAACCAAATAATTTAACAGCAAAAAACATTGCGTACACAAAATGTTTCAATGTCTTGATGTACAATTGAAGCCTCACAAGTTATAACGTAAACAAACAAAGGACAGGCACACAGTACTCGAGCAAAATAATGCAGGAGAGAAAAAAAATAAAAAAGAAGACGTAGAAATGTACCTGACGAGCTTGAGTTTGTTGCATAACGTTCTCGAACTGACCACGAGCCAGTTGAACGTAACCAATGGCTCTACCAGCTAGCCTCCCAGCTGTTCTCGCCACAATCGGAAGATCCTTCGGCCCTAATCACAATCCAACTTAGAAAATCGTAAAAATTAAATCCACTTGCAATTTAGAGGAAATTAAACATGAAAAGTTACCGACCGATTAGCGTAGCCGTAGCTCCGAGCAACAGCAAGATTTCTCCGTACGAAAGCCCAAGCATAATTCCAAAAGAGTGGGTTTTGTGTCAAGTGAGTTCGTTGTCTGTGAATTTTGGTTCTCAACTTCTTCTATGCAGAAACATGGCTGCACATGCTCTGCTGCAGCTCCTGTGGAAGGGAAACATATGGGCTTATTCTGTGACCCGATAAACAATGGATCCAATGTCAGGCTTGAGAAAAAATAGACCCTTTTCTTGATACCCAAAAACTGTTTTGGTTCAGATTTTTACACGAGGATAGGAACGTAGGATTGCCAAGGTATGCTGCTTGGAGAGAGGAGAAGAGAGGGTTATGTTCTTCTTTAGAAAGAAAAAAATGAGGGGTGGTAGAGGTTGGCTATCGTGGTCGAAGATCGTCGCCTGAAAGATTTCACAAGCAGCGATCACATTTGCTGGAGTTGAAGTTTTGAGCGAGTGTTTTCCGAAAACTTGGGATTCATGTAATGTTCTAAGTGGAGGGCACGGTGGCTTCTTTGAGATTGGGAACAATGGCTCTAAATAAAAGTACAGGATATTTTGTTTATATTGTTTAAATTTTAGCTATTTATTTATGTAAATTTTGCGCTTTTTTATGTGAAACTCACATAAAATTTACATAAATAAATGACTTATATTTATGAGACAAAATAAGATATCATAAAATTAAATGGAGGATTTGAACTCCTAAATAAGTATAAATGTTGATTATACTTGATTACTCGTTTGAAGTTTAATTTTTGTATAATCTAAAGAGATTAGGTATATATGTGTGTATATATATATAAGCATTTTAAAACAGGTGCTTAATTTGACATATTTTAAGTTAGAAAGTGAATTTTTTTAGCATTTTCATATCCCACAAAAAAAACGAACAAACAAAATTTTGTGAAAAATATATATAAAAACATTTTGTTGACATTGACCTAAATAAAAATATTTTATATGAATTGATTTCATTTAATTTATAAAATGTGATTATATTTATGTAAATTGTCTTTTATTTATCTTTGTAACACTCCAAAAATTTCAATTTCATTTATTAATATTTTTTGGGTTGTGAATAGTATATTCCAAGGTGAATGGTGACACTCATGATCTAAACTATATTTTATTTTATTTAGCATTAGGTAATATTGTTCAAGAACACTCAAGGATCAAATTAAAGCTCTAAATGAGTTCGTTTTGAGAGTTTGATCAAAAGTTGTGGTCAAAGTTTGACCTAAAAAATGAAAGTTAATCCCAAAACTATTAATGAAAATAAATAATACTAATTAAAGTCTTTATGGTTGATATTTTTCTTATAGGTATTTTTTATTGAAAAAAGAATTAATAAATAAAGTTAATCTAAAATTTTTTGAAAACCTTTTAATGATCACGTGACATTTTTGTCTTTTTCTTGGCCGCCTAACTCTCTTCTTCACTTAATGCCAAGAACCACCATCCCTCCTTTCTTCTCCATTTTTCTTTCATTTTTTACATTTTCAAGTCAATTTTCTTTAGTTTTAACCTTCAATTCACCTATTAAACACTAAATTATCAACCTAGGGTCCCTAAACTCACCATATCAACAAAAAAAATGAAAAGATGAAGAAAAGACATATCGGTGTTCTTGATGAATAGTACCAAAAAATTTATAAGGTAAGTTAATGGAGGTTTAATTATTTTTAGTTCACGATTTTGGTATGATTGCATGCATTAGTGAATCAAATCCATGAAATTGAATTTGTTATGCAATATTAT
>JANITW010000234.1:8618365-8628779 GCA_027564335.1 Erythroxylum williamsii | reverse complement strand
AACACTTTGCCTGTACCAAATCCTAACCCGATCCGAATTTCTGATATACCTGTCACTCCGGTAACGGGATGTTACATTTATGCCTTTGATCTTTCGAGACACAAGCTTATTGGGTCAATCCTTGAAGATATTTTCAATTTAAAGAAGTTGAACAAGCTTTTGCTTCTAGGTAATTCATTATCACAAGGATTTTCGAGGGGTGTCACAAATTGCTAGTCTTTAGTTAGATTGAGGCTTGAAGAAAATTAAACCAATTACATAATTTGGTTTCTTAATCTGTATATGAATCATTTCTCTGTGGCCTTCCATTTGAGATTCCCAACATCACTGTTCTTGAGTTGTTCGATGTCCATATTACTATATTACTATAGATATACCAACTCACTTGGGGGAGCTTGTAAATCCTGAACAACTTGATCTTAGCAGGAACAACTTTACTGATGTAATTCCACTAAGTTTGGGAAACTTTGGTTATCTAAATGAAGCTCATTCTTAACAAAAATTTGTTGAGAGGGTCAATACCATGTTCCATCCAAAACTAGTAGAAGTAGATTCCAATTGAAATTGGTTTACATTACAAGTTTGACAATCAGTTTAGACTTGAGCTCAAATGAGTTTAGTGATGAACTCCCTGATATAATGTCTAGCCTTATATAACTATAATAACTCAATCTTTCCCATAATATGTTATGTGGGAAGATTAGGTTCTTGGTCACTTATTAGCTCGACTTCTTTTAACATCTCCTTAAATAACTTCTCAAGTCCTAATCCCATTACACCATTCTTTAGAACTCTCTCTTTAAATAGGTACCTCTAAAATCTAGATCTTTGCGAGTCCTTATGTGGCTCAAATTGTTCATTAAGACTCTTTCGAAGAGATGGACTTAAATCATGAAAATTGTTGCCTTGATTTCAGTAATACTGGCTTCAGTAATATTCCTACTTCCTCCAATTCATGTTCTCTTCCTTCATCGTCTCCCGATTATTCATCGGATAATTTTACAGCTTCTGTTTAAACATAAAGAGAACCAGTAAATTCAAGAACACAAGCATTAAATTTCAATCCATTGTTTCAAAAACATAACACTTCTCATTCCCTAATCTTTTACTGCATGAGTAATTTCAGCGGGAACTACTAGTAATTGCCATTTTCAAAAAATTGAGAAATCATAACACAAAACCTAATCCCTCGCCCAATCGAAACCTGTTAAAAAAATACAAACGTAACTCTATTCTGCAACTTTATCATCCCATAGCAATCTTGGAAAACAAAAACAATAAAAGGAGGAATATTGAGGTAGAGAGAGTGCATTTTTATGTACTATGGGAGAGTTGGTCGACATCGAGACACCCGCTGGAATGGGAACTGATGGGATTCCAAATCATGTTTCTGGTGTCGAACAAGAAAAAGGATAAAAGAATTAACCCAATAGAAGTGGCGACGATCAAAGAGAAGGAAATCAACTTGTTGGGAAAGAACAGGAATAACTTACACAAGAGAGAGGGACAAACGATCGAAGGCTAGGTTGGCTTAAAGAGAGCGTGAAGTTTCTGGAGAAGAGAATTGCGAGGTAGAGAGAGTGAAAATGAAGTTGTTTCTGGAAAGTGAAAATGGATTTAAACTACACACGGTAGTGAAGGATAGTTTTGTCTTAAACATATGACTTATTCCACTCGGACTCTGTAACATCTCATTTTCCCATGCTAAGGGTTAGAAGGACCTTAGAATACTGTACATGAGAGACATTAATGAGAAAATTAAGAAATGCACTTCATGCTCATGCATAATATAGCATACATACATAAGAATTTGATTATTTCACACATTACAATGATTTGTTCATGTACTCATTTGATATTTTTCGAATATAAATGATTGTTTTAATATGATTATGATATGGATAGTGAATATTTTGCCTTAAAAATTGATTTGGTGAATTATATTATTGATTTAGAATTTTTGGTAAAATTTGAGAATTTTCTAAAAGTAAGGGTATTTTTGGACTAGAAAAATACCAAGTGACAAGACAATTAATAAATAATAGTAGAAATAAATGTCAAATGGCAGAAAAATCATTGATAAGTGACATTTAGATTTAATGACAAGTGTTATAAAAAATTGGGAGATAATTGGATTAAAAATTGGAGACAAATGGACTGGTTGAGAAAGAAGACCCATTAGAAACCATAAGGTGGTGACATGTGGCAAGTGACAACTTGCCATGCCATACACCCATCCACTGTCCTTCATTTGAAAGACTATCCTTTACCTTTCATTTTGGTTAAACGCTTTCTTCTTCTCTCTTCATTTCGATCTCCATCTTTTACACTTCTTCTTCATTTCCATGAAATCTTCAAGTCTCACCATTGTGAACCTTGCCATCATTTTCATATGTTTCTTCGAGATCATGTATCTTCTTCTTAAAGAAGAATCTAACCTACTCCACCTTTTATGATGATGATCGTATAGTTCAAGGAAAGCTAGGGTTAGTTGATATTTTAAAGAAGCTTGAAGTTTTATAAAGTAAGTTATGCATTAATCTTCATGGGTTTGTGAATATAAACATATATGATGATAGTTGAAAGGTGAAATGATCATAATAGTGGAGTAGAACGTGTGCGGAAATTTGATGAACATATGTATAAGTTGATGTTCTGTTTTTGGTGTTTATGTCCAACCATAGTTTATGATTTGTATATGAATGATACTGAGTTGAAATTTAGGTGAGAATGAAGAGGAAATGATGTGGAGTTGATGAAATATGCATAAGATGGTTTGAATGTAACATACAGGAGTTGAAAATATGGAAAAGTGAAAGAAATTTTTTTGGAGTATGCCAGCTGTAACGTTTTCACTAAATAAGCATCTGTATTTTGGCCATATCATGAGCTGTAGATATCCAAATGGGATTATTTTTGAATTAGATTAAACTAGATACATACGGATATATTCTTCATGAAGGAATTAAATTTTAATTCTATCTCTAATAGTTACAAAATGTGGCTTGAATTTGAGTATTGTGTACTACCACAGTGTGGGTACAATCTGAAGTATTTTGAGTATAACTTACAGAATACTAGATCAAACTGTATGAAATTGGTGTCATAAGAAACTTAATACATATGGGAATATTGTTTAGAAGAATGTATTACCTAAATACTTCTTTTTCCTTATCAAAATATCCATGTAATATTGACCTGAAAATTTGTTTTGAGAAATGAATAAAGGATCATCAGTTAGTGCACAATGGTGCACAAGCATGATTGTGATTGAGAGGAACATTAGGGAGTTGCACGATTGTGCACAATCATGATCGTAACAGAGATGGATTGTCAAGTGGTTGCACGATCGTGCACAAGCACGAAGGTGACAGTGAAGGTGCATTGTTATTTTAATAGTTTTAAACACCTTTCACTCTTTTGACCATAACTTCTTCTCCGGACCTCCGATTGACTTAACATTTGAACCACAAACTCCTCACACATTGTCCTTCCTCTCCACAAAATTTCATGGTCATCTTAATTCATTAGGAAAGGATTGATAATGATTGATTGATGATGTTATAAGAATCAAGTGTCTTGAGCCATGAACCTTAATGTATGATTGAGTGATGAACTTAGAATAAGTTTGTATTATTGAGGTGTAAACCTAAGTTCAAATGAAAATGAATGATCTGAGATGAAAATGAAGGAAACATACTCAATATTATCATTGAGCATGCATTGAACATAATCCATATATACATTTATGCATAAATGAGTACTTATATAATTGTGCAAAGTTGTAATGTGTGTAAACGTGTAATGCATGGTATAGAAGACAAATTAGAGCGACAGTATCTAGACGTTGCCAGGACTTCCAGGCAATAGCTATCTGGAGCAAATTATGAGTGACCTAGATGGCCTCACTTGATTAATGTTTGTTTTGAATTGTGTATTGAATTATTATTTGAATGTGATTGTGTTAATTCAGGACATTAAATATATGAGGCATTTGATGCATGAATAATATATTAGAAGTGCTTATTGTATGTGAATTTGATGAAATAAGTGATACTCATCATAAGTGTTGAATGTTGGACTTAGATTCGATGACTTGTGGAAGTGAATATGTAAAGTGAATTAAAGTGACTGATTGATCTTATGTGATTTGATGCATTTCATTGCATGAATGCATGATAACATACAGGTAGTTGTAAACGGAGTAACCAGTCTAAAAGAGCTTAAAGCTTATAATATACACAAGAGCTACAGGCTCAGTTGTTAATATGATCGGTATCTACAAGGGATATGGGACAATATCTGAAACAAGGCCGATATCAACAAAGGTATAGGTCGGTAAAAAGACACTCGGTCAAAACAATAATAATTTAAATAAGTCTCATAAGCATTGCATATATAATTAGTATATATGTTTTAAATTATCGAAATGAACTATTTGACTGCTCTGAATGTGAAATGTGGAATAAGTGATCAAAGTGTTATGTGACGCTATATGATTATTGATGAAATGATGTGTATTATATGATGACATGAAGTGTATGTGAAAATGAAGTATGAATTGTTGTGTTATGTGATATGAGTGAGCCATTGAGGATGGTCGACTCATTGAGTTCACAAAAATTGAACCCAAAATTTGCAGCACTTTTTAGGCTTAGAGAAGATCTTTAGATAAATGAATTGGAGTCTAGCCATTGCATTTGAGTAAGAGATAGAGGTTGGGATCAGTTCGCTTCTACATAGATTTTTCATTATTTTGTATTAAAGGATATATTCCACAATTATTATGTCATGTGTATCTGAATAATTCTGTTTTGTAATGACTTTTCAAATTGGAAATGTTTATAAATGAGATTGATCAATTAGTGTAATAATAATTGTGATTATGATGTTTAAAAAAAAGTGGGCCTAATTTGATTAGTGGTTTTCTGAAATATGCGTGTTATACATGAAAAGTTTTTAATGGTTATGATTGACTGGCTGTTCTAACATATCACCCTCATAGAGTATGTTCTCGAATAACATCGGTATGTTTGGGAATATGCACTATGAGAGTGGGATGCTACAATTTTGGGATCAGATCCTAGGCTTAGTGTCTTACATGGGTGTTTTTCGAAATATATGTCAAGTTGTATGTATTTTAGACATGTCATAACAGACAGTAGCAACTGATCCCCAGTTTGAGTCGCATGTACATGAGTCACACGTATGAATATTTGTTAACGGTTGGAGCTGATAGAAATAGTGAGAAGAATGATGATCTGTCAGAACATAGAAAATGAAAGTTTGTGGATATTTAGAAATGAGAAATAACGTATGATTAGGTATGACAGATAAAGATTCAACGCATTTGCATTGGTGGATGTATTATCAAATATGACATCAATATTATACTGTGGTGATTTATCCTCGAATTTGATATAGAAGTGAATGCATTGTCATGGATTGTTTGAGGAAATAGAGATATAAGTAGAAATGATGAGATTAAGGTATACAAGCAGAATGGAATGAAAACAAAAAATTATTATGACTTTAAGAAACGAACTTGAAACTAAAATGGTTGTTTGATTAATGTGGCAAGAGTTATAATCCACCATAAGAATATATTAGTGAAATTGAGATCAGAATTTCATGATGATTATGCATCTATAATTTTGAATTGATTACAAATATACATATGTCAGATGAAATAAATGATGAGGAGATAAATGAGAATGAGATAAGTAAAAGCCCCTAAGGTTGAGTTGCTTTGTTATTGTGAGTGCATATCTTATAATGTGATTACTTTGACAAGTGATGTTAGTACATATATGTTATATGCTTAGAGATGATATAGGAAGTGATCTGTGACTTATTAAATGCTCATCAATCTTAGCCCCCATAGTTAAACTTATAAGATGACTCAGAGCGGTGCATGAAAGCGTTTATAATGATTAATTGGGGATAGATTGAGAGTGTGAATGATGTTACTTTGTATGGTAAATTCGAGTAAAAGGAAGGAAAAAGAAGTAGGACACGATCGTGGCATAGTCTCCACGATCATGGTTGAGATTATTTGGTTCTGTCATGATCGTGGAAAGGTCCACCACGATTGTGACAGGCATAAAAATTGAAATGTTATTTAGAATCAATTGGAATCCAGGCATCATTAGCAAATGATATTAATTGGTGACTTATCAAAAATACATCCCTAAATAGGATGTAATAATCTTGATGGAACATACCAAAGTATAAGAGTCAATGAATATGTTTACTATTCCACTGAGTTTTATTATAAGGACTATACTAATCATGTAAGATATAGAAATTGATCTTATTGTGAGATCATGAATAGTTGGAATTGATATTCTTGAGGTATTAAAAATGATTGAAAAGCGATGATGAATATAGTTTACTAATAAATAGTACGTAAAGGGTAGAATGATTAAGGAGAAAAATCTTCTTTTGATATAGACTTTCATCGAAGTATATCGTGTAAGTCAAATGTTCCATTTCTATAAATGAACGATTATTGAACAAATTAGAAGTGAATATTAGAGTCCCATTTTTTATCGGAGACTCAAGCATAAGAAGTTGAATGTGCTACGGAGAGTACATGTAGCTTGTTGATGAAAGGTAACTCGTTTACATTATTAGGTTCATTAAATTGGGATAATATTATTGCTATTACTGAAGGAACTTAGGTCCACAAGGCATTCTATCTTCGTATGTTCTGAAGATACAAGTTAAACTTGGCAAATGTGTTCGAAAAATTGAGGCCTGTAAATAGATTGAAATGTTTGGAGAAACTAGTAACAATGGTCTAGCATTAGAATAATTTGATGAGAAATCAAAGGAAATCGAATGAATAGGAAAAAATCATTCGAGAAAAGAAGTCAATTGGGAGACTGAAAATAACATGAGATAATATTACCTTATTTGAGGAATTAGTTACTTAAGAAATTACAAAAACTAATTATGGGCACATTGAGTTTTGGCAATATCTGTTTGAGTTAACAAATGCACCTGACAATATTATGGTATTGAAGAATAAAGTGTCCCAATTTTGTTTGGATCAATTAGTGACTATAATCATAGATGATATATTGGATGTATTCGAAAAGTTAAGAAGAATATCTTGAATACTTGACGTAAATCTTACATATCATGAAGGAGAAACAATTATATGCCAAGTTCAATAAGAATGAATCTTAGCTTGATCAAATAAAATGTTAAGTCGTATAGTATCTGAACATGGCATATTGGGAGACCCAAATAAAATAGAGGTAATGAAGAAGTGGGAACTCCGAGGAATATATATGTTAGATCTGAAGTTTTCTAGAATTAGCTAGAAATTGGACACTACCAGAGGTTGTCGAAGGGTTTTTACTTATCTTAGTTCTTTGACAAAACTTCTGAGGAAAAATGTGTCGTTCAAATAGACTAATGAATTTAAAAAGAATTTTAAGGAATTAAAACATCGATTGATTACAACACAAATGTTAATTATATTATTTGGATTTAGAGATTTTGTAGTGTATAATGATGTTTCACACCAGAAATTATGATGTAATCCAACGCAGCATAATAAAGTGATTTCATATGCATGGAGACAGATAAAGTCTCATGAGTTAAATTATTCGTAATATGATTTAGAACTTGTTGCAATAGTTATTGCTAGAGACATTATATGTAGAGTGAAACATTTTGGATATATATAAATATACAGATCATTAAGTTTGAGGTAATTATTGAGTTTTAAAGGGTTGAATGTAAGACCTAAATAATGGATAGAATTACTGAAAGATTATGATTATACAAATGAGTACTATCCTGGTAAAGCTAATGTTGTAATATGATGCATTGAACAGAAAATTCAATAGTAATGTAGCATAAATTCAGATATTGAGGTTACCAAATCTAGTGTTATAAAGAGCATAGAATGTTGAATTGAATTTGGGGCAAAATGAAGTATTATTAGCTACATTGAAATTTAAAATCAGTTTTACATGAAAGGACTAGCAAAGCCCAAAGTGAGGGTTCAGAATTGTGAATCTTATTGAAGAATTGAAAATGAATCCCAATTTTGAGTTTGAATAGAAAAAATGATATTTTGTTATTGTAGTAAAAAGTATGAGTATCCGATATAGATGATTGAACAAAGAGATTATTCAAGAAAGTAAAAATAGTAACCTATGTTATACATCCTAGTAGGAATATGCTAAAACAATATTTAACGACTAAGGATGAAGAAGCAAGTGGCTGAAGTTAAATATTTGATTTATGGCAGTTTTAACTGTTGGAGATATGCTTAGAGCTTATATTTTGCAATTCCTTGGAACATGAGATTAACGAACAGTTCTGATTTGAATTTGATTTGGTAGGACATGGTATGAGGCGTTATACAATAGAAAGAGTCGTTCGCCCTTATATTGAAATGAAGAGGGCTTAAAAATAGTTGAAGATCATAATTTATTTGAGATATTGTTGATAAGTGAAATGAATCGGTAATAGAAATTAAATGATTCAAGAAAGATAAACGAGTTAGGTAGATCACCACTGAAGATATGGAATATAGTGACATAGACATAAGAGTTAAGTTAATTAACACTAAAGACATTTGAAATATCAAGCAAAAAATGAAATATTTCAGAGAGTATTGCTATGGTAAGGTGTGCTTAGGTTAGGAAAAAGGGGGAGCTAAACCCGACATAAATTGGTCCATATGAAATTATTGTGAGAATAGGACCATTGACTTATGAGTTAGTATTACCAATAAAAGATGTTTCAGATTCACTTAGTATTACATTGATATGTTTAGGAAATATCGTTATGATCTGATATATGTGTTATTGATACCTGAAGTGAAATTGTAAGTAATCTGAAATATATTGAGGAAACAATTAAGATAGTGTAATATCTGAATAAGCGACTGAAAAATCGGGTGATTCTATTTGCTATTATCCCTTGAGAGGAACCATTCAAGTGAAGAAGTTACATAGAAAAAGGAGTATGTGAGGAAACATTGCCCTGCCTTTTGATAGTTCAGATAAGAATTTCAAGGACAAAATTGATTAAGGTGGGAGAATTGCAACATCCTGTTTTTCCATGCTAAAGGTTAGAACCCTAAAATACTATACATGAGAGATATCAAAGAGAAAATTAAGAAATGCACTTCATGTTCATGCATATACAGCATATATACACGTGAATTTGATTACTGCACACATTACAATGATTTGTTCGTACACTTATTTGATATTTTCGGGTATAAATGATTTTAATGTGATTATGATATGGATAGTGAATACTTTGCCTTAAAAATTGATTTGGTGAACTATATTATTGATTTAGAATTTTTGGGAAATTTTGATAATTTTCCAGAAATAAAGGTATTTTTGAACTAGGAAAAATATCAAGTGACAAGATAATTGATACATGGCAGTAGAAATTATTGATAAGTGACATTAAGATTTAATGACAAGTGTCATAAAAAATTGGGAGATAATTAGATTAGAAATTGGAGACAAATAGATTGGTTGAGAAAGAAGACCCATTAGAAACCAGGAACTTGTCACTTGCCATGCCACACACCCATCCATAATATTTCCTTCATTTGAAAGACTATCCTTTGTCTTTCATTTTCATTTAATGCTTTCTTCTCTCTTCATTTTCGATCTTCATCTTCTACACTTTCCACAATATCTTCAAGTCTCACCATTGTGAACCTTGCTATCATTTTCATATGTTTCTTCAAGATCAGGTATCTTCTTCTTGAAGAAGAATCCAACCTACTCTACCTTTTATGATGATGATCCTATGGTTCAAGGAAAACTGGAGTTAAGTGATATTTTGAAGAAGCTTGAAGTTTTATAAAGTAAGTTATGCATTAATCTTCATGGGTTGTGTGAATATAAACATAGATAATGATAGTTGAAAGGTGAAATGATCATGAGAGTGGAGTTGAATGTGTGTAGAAATTTGATGAACATATGTATACGTTAATGTTTTGTTTTTGGTGTTTATGATAACTATAATTTATGATTTGTTTATGAATGATATTGAGTTGAAATTTAGGTGAGAATGAAGAAGAAATGATGTAGAGTTAATGAACTATACATAAGATGGTTTGAATGTAACATATAGGATTTGAAAATATGGAAAAGTGAAAAAAAATTATGTAGTATGTTAATTGTAACGTTTTCACTTAAACAAGCCCGATATTCACAAGGGATATGAGCCAATAAAAAAGCACTCAGTCACAACAATAATAATTGAAAGTGAGTCTAACGAGCATTGTATATATGACTGATATGTATGTTTTAAATGATCAAAATGAACTATTTGACTGCTCTAAATGTAGTACCCCACTCCCGACGAGACCCGAACCCGATATCCATGGTGATATCCGAGCCCTTGACCCGCGAGGGTGGCG
>JANITW010000234.1:8597318-8618265 GCA_027564335.1 Erythroxylum williamsii | reverse complement strand
CATTGAGCCTGTGGCTCTGCAATCGTTGGTACCACCGGTCACAACTACCAATTATCTGATCATTCGGTGATGCATGAATGCATATGTCATTTTCCAATTTCCAATTATCGCATTTCTATATCCAATTCCAATTAATTACTATTTCCGATCATTTTCCAATGTTCTCGGACTTTTAGTCCGGTATTTCATTCCTATGCATTTACATTTCATTTCATTAACACATTTCACTAACACATTTACAATCCAATTTACTCATGCATTTACACATACTTATTCACATTTGCACTTCAATATCACAATCCAATATTTCGAACACCCATGGTTCGAAATCAATCAAATCACTCAATCACATATATCCATCCTTACTTCCTCATGGCAATTAATGCATATAATTAATAAACACATAAGGTAGAGAAACCAACTAGGTTACTCACCTGAACTTCCGAGCTACCTGCCTGGAAGTCTCAACACTGCCCGTGGAATTGCTCCATCGGTGCCTCTAAAACAATCAGAACAATCGAATATCACTCATTGCACAATTTCCAATATTCAAAAATGCAAATGTAGCAAATACACTGAGTACTGTACATGTTATGACATTCCCTAATTTCTTCCCAATTTCAATCCTCTTTCACTCTAATTTATAGCAATTCCAATTACCATAAGTCAATAGACTAACATTCAAATTCTCTGCAGTCACATTCCAATTGAAATCACATTCACTATTCATTGACACTCGATTTCGATAATCATCTAATTAAATTCCAAATTCTCATCTTATCAATTCACAAATTCTTAGCCTCTAAATTCCAAATAATCACTGACTCAATTCATTTGAAATTAAATCTCAAATACATTACTTGTAACAATCATCTTAAAATCACTTAATTTCATTCTCCCGAATTGCAATTCCTAGTCTCAGAAATTCAATTGATCCAAAGGCCAAACTCATAAGAAACAAATCCTCAAAATTTCCAATTAACTAAGCCATTTCACTTCGGACTCACGTGTCCTCGTCGCGGCGCAAGCACGCTCGTCGCGGCGAGACTTCTCGTCCTCGTCACGACGCACGTCCCGCCTCGTCGCGGCGCATAACCTTCTGCTCGTCGCGACGTGCGCTGCTGCTCGTCGCGACGTGCAGACCTCGTCCCCTCGTCGCGGCACACAAAATAATTTATTTTCTTTTCGTCGCGACGTACTCGCTAGGTTGGCTCGCCGCGGCGTGTTCATCACACGTCGCGACGTGCGATCGCAGAATCGCGACAGAAACCCAGAAATTTCTCAGATCTTTCGAACATAAACCATCCAATTCGCTCCAGATCACTCCCAATCAACTACATATACTACACTCAACTCATTTCTAACCTCAAATCCATCAAATAACCATCATTCATTAAAAACCCAAATCAAAACCAACAAAATTCTCAAAACCTAACTTTCGTAACTTTCGATTTCTCTAAACAATCTCATACTCAAATCAATGATCGAATTAAACGATTTAAATCATAGAGAAGAAGGAAACTTACTAGATTCAAGCTTGAAACCTTCAGAAATTCCACAAGAATCTCAAAATCCGAAGCTTTCCTCTCCCACGGCAAAACTCCATTTTCTTCAAAGCCAAAGGAAATCATCGATGATGATTTCAAAAGTTTTAACATATATATATATTAAGAGACCTAGGGCTTGTTTGGCAAATTTAATTGCCACAAGTCCAATCTGAACCACCTCAATCCAATTTCTGATTCTAATTTCTCCCGATTCACAATAACAATTAATCATAAATCCTAAAGTCATATCTCAAAAAGTCTCATATCGATTGCCAATCAATCTCGGACCCGGAATTCAATTTATCAGTCGCTATACTATTTTTCCGGTCCGGACTCGATTCTCTAAAAATTTCGGAAAACTTCCCATAAATGCACAAAATTAGGAATCACATATTCCTACACTCCAATCTCATAATTCAGTTCTCTAAATTCACTTTTTCTCATTCCAATTCATATACAAAACTCATTATATACCTTTCGCACAAATTTCCAATTTACACAATTCAATCGGGAAATGTCATACATGTACGTATATTCATATATTTTATGCCATCAATAATCATTTACCGATGACTATAGAAACTATAATGCATGAAAAATTCACATTTGCCTGTACTTTAACCTGACCCGATCCAATTGACAGATATACCCGTCACTTCAGTAACGGGATGTTACACTAAATGTGAAATGTGGAATAAGTAATCAAAGTATTATGTGATCCTATATGATTATTGGTGAAATGATATGTATTATATGATGACATAAAGTGTGTGTGAAATTGAAGTATGAACTGTTGTGTTATGTGGTATAAGTGAGTCATTAAGGATGGTACACTCACTGAGTTCTCAAAACTCAACCTAAAATTTGCAACATTTTTCAGGCTTAGAGAAGATCTCCAGTTAGACGAATTAGAATCTAGCCACTGCATTCAAGTAAGAGATAGAGGTTGAGATAAGTTCGCATCTGCATAGATTTTTTATTATTTTGTATTAAAGAATGTATGCTGCAATTATTGTGTCACGTGTATATAAATAATTCTGTTTAGTAATGATTTTCCAAATTAGAAATGTATGTAAATGAGATTGATCAATGACTGTAATAATGATTGTGATTATGATGTTTATAAAAAAAAAGTGGGCCTAATTTGATTAGTGGTTTTTTGAAATATGCACGTTATACGTGAAAAGTTTTTAATGTTTATGATTGACTGACTATTCTAGCATGCCGCCCTTGTAGCATATGTTCTCGGATACTGTCAATATATTCGGAGATATGTACTATGAGAGTGGGGTGCTACAAGCTCGGAATAGATAAAAACAGGTGGGAGTTTCATCATCTACATTGACACTGCTGAGCTAATGTTAGTTCGGATAATTGTCTTGAATGGCATATTCTCCATTTGAAGGTAAAAATAATGTTATTTTAATTATACTTAACAAACTATTTTATTCAGCTGACTTTTCAACCATTGTTTTGGAATGATTCAAGAATGGACTGGAAGCTCAATCAGATATAGTTCAGGAGCCAAACTTATTGAATTTATACCATCATTCCAGAGTAAGACTACCAAAATCACTGAAGAGATATCTCAAACTTCCTTCTATAGAGACATTGCAGAATCTGCAAATATAATATTGGATCATTTTCAATTCTTGGGTTCTCCTACTTTCTAGCTTGAGATCACTTTTGTCTCTATAAGATATGTGACTTGTGATTCTTCTACTTCCAGGTATTGTAGTAGACAGATTGTAGCTTCCAATTCCCCTAATCATTCTCTTCCACATTATAATTCAATTTTTCTGCTAAAAAAGTTCTGAATCTGCAGGACAGGACTTTTTAGGCTCCTTATCTTGCATTCTCTTAGGTAACTAGCTGACGAGCATGAAACCCTCATGCAACTACAGCTACAGCTTGTTGAAAAGGTTCTGCAGTGATTATGTTATTGTATATGATGGTTCACTATGATGATTCATTCCCTTGTCTGAGGTTTCTATGCATGAGTGAAGGACAAAATCTGAGTTAGTAACTAGATCTTGTCTTTTCAAGATGCACCATTCCATCTCTAGATTCTACACTAAAACTCATAGGAATACTATAATTTGATGTCTTAGTAGTCTCTGTTGAGTTTATATCCGTTGCAGAATAAGGTCTTGGAGGCAGGTTCAGGCATTCAGCTTCTCCTTCAAGCATCTCCACAACGTTGTTCATGGAAGGTCGAGCATTTGGGCTGAACTGTATGCACCATAAAGCAACTATAATCATCTTCCTGGTTATTTTCCTTTCTTCAGAGGCATCTGCGAATTCGATATCGTTTTCTTTACTGTATTGATCATAAATCCAACTAGGAAAGAATGCTTGGCTCGAATGTTCGGCTAAAGCGTTGAAATTTTTCCTTCTGCCTGCTATTTCCAGCAACAACATTCCAAAACTGTAGACATCAGCTTTGTGGGAAATGCCTCCAATGTTCTTGTAGAACAACTCTGGAGCCATGTAACCAATTGTCCCTCTTGCTGCTGTTAGAGACACAATATTGTTATCTGTTGGGTACAATTTCGCCAGTCCGAAATCCGAAATTTTCGGAACTAGATTCTCATCTAGGAGAATGTTGTGAGGCTTGATGTCAAAATGCAGAATTTGCATGTTACAACCTCGATGCAGATATTCGATTCCACGAGCTATTCCAAGAGCAATCTCAAACAACTTCTCATTGCTGATGTGGTTACTAACATTTCCAGAGGAAAATATGTACTTATCCAGAGAACCATTGGACATGAAATCGTATACAAGAGCATGATTCGATCCTTCCACACTGAAGCCGATGAGACGCACGACATTGACATGGTGGATTCTTCCTATTGTGGCAACTTCATTAATGAAGTCTTGCCCATTAGCTCTGGACTTACCCAGCATCTTTACTGCTGCAAAGCTGCCACTACGAAGCTTCCCTTTGTAGACACTGCCATAGCCACCTTCACCTAACTTATTCTCAAAGTTCCTGGTCATCTTCTTGATATCTGAGTATGAGTACCTAATTGGCATAAGATCACCAAAGCGTTGCAGGAACTCTTCAATATTATCATACATGGACAAGTGCCTTCTTTGCCATTTATAGATCAAGAAGATTACAACGCATGGACCTCCAATAAAGAATAATGCCACATGGTATAGGGCTGTGACGGAAAAACAATACCAAAGTACAGATTTTTTGTGCATCAGAACTAGCAAACATTTTCAGTTTTGCATCACAACAAAATGATGGAGCTCTTAGCAAGACAAGCAACTATGTATCTGTGTTTGAAGAATAGACCTGCAAGATAAATATACAGGAATAGGTGAATATGGTACTCTTCTTTCAGGATCCAACAAAGTAGAAACTGCCACTATAGTCTCTTACCGAGAGCTGGTGGTAACTTGCTGAGCAATTCTGTGGTGAAAGTACAAGGAAAGTCAAAACTGTAGATTAGCATCAAAGAGAAACGAAACAAAAAACTCTTTTTTGTCTGACTCTTATGCATGAAGTTCCAAGATAACTAACGATTTGCTTGTCCCCTTCACCCACCATTCTAGGACATATATCCTTGAGAAAACAACAGAATTTCTTAACTCATTTATGGATTTCTCTTTTCAGAAGAGTATAACATCATTAGACTGTTTTCATTAAAAATGGTTGCAAGTAATTTGGTAATGTTAATCTGAATCATGAGGAAGTTTTGCAATGTAGATTATTAGAAATGGAAAATTAACAAGTCTTACCTTGAGCATCAGAGGATAGTTGTCCATCTGTAACCAAAATACAAAATACAGAACAAGTTGCAAGTTAACTAATTGCAGTAGCCACAATCTCATGACTATGTCATACAAAGTTGAAGAAGAACTATTAGGAGACTCAATTCGAAAACACTAAGCATCTTTTGCAGTGGCCATAAGAACAACACCAATGCTTTAATCATTTTAGTTTGCTATTAACATCTATATAACAATTTTGGCTCAAGGATTGCAATTCTTCTATGCCTTCAGATTGAACTGCCCTTTAAGAACAATACATGAAGTGAATGCTTACCTAAGTAATGCCGAATTCGACTTCTAATGGGATCAGGTAGACGAGTTAATAAAACTGCAAGAAAAGAACAGAAAGGTGTGTTGAGTTCTTATCAAAGGGATTGTGACTTTTCCTTGGCCAGAACCGTGCTCAACGAGGAGTTATCAATGATCAAGGCTACCATTAGGATTAAATGTCTAATCTGCTTGCAGAAATTGACAGACTTGCTAGTGTGGTCATTCGTGGCAGATTCAAGCAAGTTGTAACTTCTTAAAGATGGATCGAGTGAAAAAACACAGTTTGTTTGACCGAACTCGGGCACAATACAGCTCAACAGAAGTTCTAATCCCTGTTGCAACATTCATAATCCAGCAAGGCAAAGACAGTTTCTTACCAAAGATTGTGTGAATATAAATGCCAAGAAAAGCACGTATCCATGTCAGTACACCTGCAGAACACAAAGATTAATCAAAAATAAACACAAAATTTAACCAAGCAAAAGCTTCACATTTTTTGCAGGTTAGATGTTGATCTAGTAGGCCATGATTTAGTAATATGACCCTTCACCTGCTGAATCCAGTCCTGTAAATAACAGAAAATGGCAGAACATCAATAATAAAGGCAAGAAATGTATGAACGTTTAAGCTTTAAACCCATTAAAAAGATGATAGAATACAAAAACATACTCTCAGGATCACCACCTCGAAGCACCGGGCGTTCAACAAGAGCACCGGACCATGATAATTCAAACCCATAAACCAGGGCTCGATGAACATCCTTGTCCGAGATATTATTAGCATCCGCTAACGGTAAAGACGTGACCGTCATCAGCTCTATAGTGCACGAATCCATCACTTCTAATGGCGTGAATTTGCCAACCATGGCATAGGAATAACCATCACTGTAAGTACCATTATAGCAAGGGGAAGTCTCCACATAACGTGACAACTTCCCTGGATTCAAGCACTTCAAGAAAGCCAGGATTTGAAACAATTCATCCGCATAAATCGATTTTCCAGGTACATACCATCTATATGTATCCAAATGGTAAAAGTCATCTATACTCAAAGAATGTTGAGGAACGGAGGAACAATCATCAGCTCGAACACCGGCATCTACCAAACGGATTGTATGGTTACTGTAATTGATTGCTTGAACATAATATTTGGCTGAGAACAAGTTGAGTACCAGTGCAAGGTTGTTTTCACAGGAAAGTTCGTAGTCCTTGTTGCCACAATTCTTGTGGTCTGTTCGCAACCGAAAAGGGTAGCTGATGTTGGGGATGTTGCCACAAGAAGAGGGCAGACAAGAATCGGTGTCTCGAGCATCGACGGTGTGAAGAAGGACGGAGACAAAAACATGAACCAGAACTCCATACTTGGCGATGAGGGTAGCAGACATTAATGTCATCGGAGAATTATAGAGAGATTAGAGAGATCGGTAAGTATTTGAGAATGAAATTAACTTGTGGCAATCCAAGTCTAAGAAATGAAGAGCCGAAGACTTGAACGAAAGCAACAGTCAGCAGAACTGTTGCAAAGGTTGACTTCCGAAACTGACCCCCTAGTCAATAGATTTACACATTATGTACTATTTAGATCATATCTCCTGTTTACCTTGAATGTTATTCACATATTTACATAAAATTTACATAAAATGTGTTAACGAACTATCAAATCTCATCCACACATTTACGTAAACTTCACATAAATATGTGAATGAAATTTAATAAAACAATATTCAAATACTATAATTAAAACAAAGGATTTGATGTGATACTATTCTCACAACATATATATATATATATATAATATTGACTTCAAAATGGTTAAAGTGACTAAGTCTTTCAGTATATAGTCATTTAACAAGATAATTACTTAGAATCAAATAAAAAAGATCAAATTATTCAATATTTATAAATCATTCTTCATCAACTATCCTTTTTTTAATGCTTCAATGCCTTCATTTTTTTTTCGAATTATTTGATTTATTACTTATTTTATATTTTAACAAAATCAATATCTATAAAATGAATCACAAATTACGAGAAGAAGTTTCAAATCAACGCTACATTCATAATACCACTCTTTGTATTTATATTTTTTTTTCTTGTGAATCGTTCGAAACTGCATTTTAATTGATCTCCACAGATTTTATGTTTTTGTGAAATTTTGGTAAGTTGTTATTGTTGTTGTTCCCTTATAGCGAACAAATCGGGATTTAATTACAATGAAGTTTTGGAGGTTGGTATGAGATAAAAACTCAATTTAGGTGAAATGGGTGCATAATTATTACCGGAAAAGAAAAAAGTTATAGATAGCCAAGAATAGAGCCAATTCATCATGAAGCATGCTACAGATTTTCAAGATGAGGGACGCTCTTCAACAATCTATCAAGATGGTAATTGAAAATGGTTAATGGTTCAACAAATTCCATATTGGTTTGACAATTGGTCTGCTTATTGACCATTATACCTACTGCTTCATAAGACTGTTCTTCTCTTCAGAAGCCAAGGTGAGCTTACTGATAAAAAATGGGGAATGGGAGAATACAAACAGATTTTGTAACTTCATGCAAGGCTGGTAGCCAAATTACCAACCTGACAAGATAAAGCCATCTGGACTAAGCATCCTTTTGGTGTCTTCTTAACCAAAACCTGCAGAAGAATGATGAGAACAACCAGAGCTAAAGTATCTTGATACAAGCTGGTTCAAAACAAGATACTTTGGCTTTCATCCTATGACTAGCTGTTCAGGATAAACTTACAACTTTTCAAAAGTTGAGCTCTTTCAACTTGGATGTAGCTAACTTGTCTGGTAGATTTTGTAATGAACATATGGAAAGCACAAATCACATCTTCTTCTCCTGGCCTTATTCAGAAGTTTTATGGAAAGACATCTTAAGTAGTAGTTGGTAAACTGGGCCCAGTTTACCATTGACTATTGCCTGAATCCTGAATCTGAAGGTCTAGGAGTGATTAAAGTTTGGATTAAGGAATTTTTTATTTCTAAATCTTTTTTAATGTTTTAATTAAACTTATTTAAAATGTAACATATTATTTTAAAATGTTTATTCCATTAAAAAAAGATAACATTTAAGTTAAAGAGGAGATTTACGTATCAAAATTTGTCCTTATTACGTCTTTTTTATGGAAATAAATATTTTTTAAAATAAATTTTTTTTAATATTGGTAAAGGTTTAGTAAAGAATTGAGTGATTTTCCCTTAAAATTATCATATGTGTGATGTATCATTAATACATATATCAAGTACTTATATACTAGTTAAAATGTGATTGACATCTTAATGTTTTATAAAATATTTAATTATAAAACTGTCCTTATTGCAATATGAACAAAGGCTTTGGTTGATAAGGGCTTATAAGCCTTTTATTTTTTTAGGATTGAAAGGTTTTAGTTGTTTGACCATGTTAAACTGTTGATAATTGTGTTTAGTAATTAGCGGATTAAACTCAATCCGCTAATTTTAAAAACACTAATATGAGAAGTATTTTCCTCCTACAGTTGATAAATTAAATAACTAAAAGATTATTATATCTAAAACTTATTATAAATTACTCAAAGCAATAGAGATAGAGATAGAGATAGTAAGTTTATTATTTAAATTTAATTTTTTTAATTTTAATTTTAAAATTTGAATTAATATCAAGTTTATTTTAAATGATAGTGTTGACTTCTTTTGCTAAATCTAAATTCTTATGAGAATATTAAAAAAATATTAAGATATATTACTTATGTTCTTATAAATTAATTTTTTAAGTCATGGAATTATAAGTAACTTTACATATAAGCAGCTAATGCTAAACAGTAAATTTTACCAAATATCTTTAAATAAACAACTAATGTTATGCGTTGATCAAATAATCCGATATTAGCTAATAGCTAATGCAATCAGTTGATTGTCAAGCAGAGCAAAAATGTTAAAATAGTATAATTTATTTTGATATTTTGTGAAGCTTTAAATTACAAACAGCATATTTAATCAATATTTAAGTAAATTATTTTTAAAACTTCTTCACTACTTGATAAATTTAGATTTCTCAATTATGATCTTATATTAGCCAAACTAATAGTAGAATTATAAAAAAAACTAACAAAAAATTAACTATGATGAAATTAAATATATTGTTAATATTATTTTAAAAAATGAGCCTTAAATTAACTAATAAAGTTACACATTTATGACGTGAAAGGTACAAGTTTGAGTTACGGAAAGAATCTCTTATATTAATTGTCAATCAACGTGATGGTGTGGTGTGAAGTCATGGTCATAATCATATTAAACTCAATTATTAAGAAGATGTACTTCCACGATCAAATAAAAAATTTGGGAAGACTTTGACCGTATGGCTAATATGTTGTAAGCCCTGTTTTGAAAATCGGATTGGACTGATCGATTTGACCGATTTGATCGGTAATCGATGATCCAGTTTATCTTTAAACATCAGTTCTTAATTGAATCAGTGAGAATCGGTCAAAACTAGTCAATTGACTTGTCGAATCACTGATTCAATAAAATTTTTATTTTTTATTTTTTTGGTATATTTTTATATTTTTTAATATTATTAATATTATATATAATTAAATATAATTATTACATAATTATAACGTCACACCGGTTCGATTGGTGGTTGAACCGGTTGAACTAATCAAACCGGTGATCAGTAAAATCTCCGACTCGATAATCGGTCCGGGTTTCAAAATGTTGACCGTAAGTTTTAAGTTTTCTTCCCAACGACGTCGTTGAGTAAGAATAGTAACATACCAAAATTGATTATAAATGAATGGAAATAGACAAGTACGTATTTTATGTATTCTCATGAACCTTATTCGTCTTTTCTGAAAGTATTCATCCATGAATAAAAAGAGTCCAAGTATTGGTGCTGGACTAAGGGAGTTGTAATGATTGACAAAACAAAGAGTTGGCTTGACCAAGACCCAAAGGAAAGTGAGACACGGCCACCGCTAGTAAGAGCCTACCAATCCTGATTTTCTAAGCAGGTATGACAATTTTTAATCAGGACTTAAATTTAGTTATTTTTAATCGGTCGTATATTAGTAAGTTTTTATTCCAACACGAAATGAAAGAAAAAAACAGCATACAAAATAGGTAAAAGAAATTGTGATATTTGGCTTTACCCATGATCCAAAACTAGGGATGTAAACGATTATATCAATCTTATAGATCCGTAAAATTTATTGTGGATTCAAGACAACAATAGAACAATTTAATTTCAGGCTCAAATTGATTTAAGATTCAATTATTTTAAGTAAAATAATATCATTTTATTTAAGAGACGCTTTGTTTATAAAGGGTGGTGAGAATGAGAGTAGGAATTGAATATAATAAAGAATAAGAATAGAGTATAGCCAAAAATGAATCTTATTCCTCTGGTAATCCAGAGAAATAGAGTACTGTTGAAAATGAGGGAATAAAAGTGTTACCTTTGTTAATATTAAACATGAGTTTTCATTCCATACTCATACCTTTTTTTTTTCATTGCTCCCAAACAAGCACCCCATTAGAAGAGTTAATGCTCAGGTAGGTCTATTTCTGAATTGCTCAAATCTTGACTCAATTAAAAAATTTACATTATTTTATATTTTTAATTTTAAAATATATATTGCCAAGGGAAATGACCCATGACTTAGGTCGTTGTCATTCCAAGTATATGAACTCAATTCACCGTCGCCTCATTAAATTCTTCAGCAAAAGGCTAGATTTTTCTCCTAATATTTATTTAAAAAATTTAAATTAAAATTTACCATTATTATATTTTAAAGTTTTTAAAATAATACTGATAGTATTCTAAATTAAAAATAAATAAATTTTCATAATTTTTAATATATGAGAAATAAATTTAGTTTATATCACATCACAACTAAATAATTTAATCTTAATAAAAATAATCTTTAATAAGTATTATTTTCAGTATAATGAATATTATTTTATCTTATTTCAAGGCTCTAAAATTTAGAAATCGGCAATAAACAAGATTATAAAACATATTAGCAAGTAAAGATCAGCCGACGAATAACATTTAGTAGAAATCTTACTGAGGGTCGAATGATTTAGTATTACAAATATTATTTTATTCAATTTTAAAGTCAATATCAGGATTAATATAAAATATATAGTTTATTTTATAAAAATCATACTACGTTGGCCAGTTGGGTAAGCAATCGCAATGCAAGTGGCCACCACCTATAGATATAGACAAGCAATCGTCACTCTAAATGGTCCCATACATAAAAATATATATGCTATCTTGAGTGAGCACTATGCACAGCCATCTTTGAAAATCAAACAAGCTCTTATTGGGTCTCTTTCAACTCTGTCTTGTCAACAAACTTCGGTTTAACATATTAAAAGCAGCCAGGCAGCCGTCATGGTTAAGTAAGGAAATTTGAATACGATTTTTAAATTTATTGATCATTTGAAAAAAAAAAAGTATTTTAAGAGGGTCTGAAGACATCTTTTAAGTCATTCACATCCTTGAGTTGAATAGGTCTCTTGTAAGAGACAAAGCTCTGATTCTAAGTTTTAAATGGCTGCAAATATGAGGATGGTTCGAATCCATGACCTCATTTAAATCAGGAGAACCCTTATCAACTCACCTTCGCCTTGGGGTTTAAATTTTTAATTGGTTTGACGTACATGCAATGCAATAGGTTGGTTGATTACAAGTTATATAAGAATTCTTGGTTATTTTTAATAGATATATAATATATGATTATCGGATTTGATTGCGGAAGTCTAGAGAGGATCGTGATGCAGTTGTTTGATTTGATTACTAACCGAAATTGAAATTGCTGTTATTTGAATTGTTTTGTATTCTTAGTCAATGAAGATGTGCTGAATAATTAATTGTCCATGTTTTCAACATTCAGTAGTATTAAACTAAATTCATGATAGTCAGGGTTTGACAATTGATCTCAACTGTTGGCATGCTAAGCTTCCAAGAAATGGACTCTGCATGTTTCTATATAAAGATGTTCTTAGCTACTTCACAACTCAGCAAGCTGGGATCATTCAAAGAAAATCCCAGAACCTGCAAGTTTTTACCAGAGTTGTCACATATCTTTCTCTGCAAACATGGGTTCTTTATCTATCTGCTCTTCTAAATTGGGTTCACAAACATTATCACCTTCTATAGTGGGAACTCCAGTTTTGTCCTCATCAAAACTTGGAGCTCCAGCTTTCATCGTCTCTATCCCCAATCGTGCAGCTACTCATCGCCTTCCAGTGAAGGTGTGTTGCAGTGCAACATCTGAAGCGGATAGTACCCCGAAGAAGACGATTCCAGGGCCAATGAAGTTGCCTTTTATAGGGAACTTGTACAATTTGGTGGGTTCATCGCCTCATCATGCTCTGAGAGACCTTGCCAAGGAATATGGGCCTCTTATGCATGTGCAGCTCGGAGAGATCTCTGCAGTTGTTGTGTCTTCGGCTGAGTTAGCTGAAGAAGTGTTGAAGACACACGAGCTGTCCTTTGCACAGAGGCCTAATGTTCTAGCCTCTAGCATCATGACCTATGGTGGTCAAGACCTTGTTTTTTCTCCTTATGGTGATTACTGGAAGCAAATGAGAAAAATTTGTGTGACAGAAATGTTGAGTCCTAGGAAGGTTCAATCTTTCTCTTCGGTTCGCCACGAAGAGGTTGCAAATCTCCTCGAATTCGTTCGAGCTTCTGCAGGAAAGCCATTTGATTTCACAGAAAGGGTGTTCTTGTACACCAACAAAGTTACCTGTAGAACAGCATTTGGCAATACTTGCTCGGAGGAGCTACAAGATGCAGTGCTTGAGGGGTTGAGGGAGGCCACAGCTTTGGCAGGAGGATTTGACCTGGCTGATTTGTTCCCATCAATGGAGTTCCTTCAAGGACTTAGTGGGATAAAATCTAAACTTGAACGTATTCAAGAAAAGATGACTAGGTTACTGGATGAAATCATACAAGACCATAAAGAGGAACTGATGAACTCAAAAAACGGTACTGCTGATGCAGAAGATGATGATCTCGTCAATGTTCTTCTGAAATCTCAAGAGGGTGGCAATTTGAAGTGTCCCATTACTACTACCAGCTTGAAAGCTGTCATCTTGGTTAGTTTCCTCCATCAGATTATCGATTTTCTAGCCCTTTTCTCGGTTGAATCTTAACTTCTGACACACTTAATGCAGGATATGTTTGTGGCTGGGACTGATACTTCATCGTTGACAGTAGAGTGGACGATGTCTGAAATGATGAGAAATCCAAGAGTTTTGAAAAAAGCACAAGCTGAAGTGAGACGAGTCTTCAAGGGAAAGGAAAAGATCACAGACGAAGATGTTCAGCAATTGTCCTACTTGAAGCTAGTGATCAAAGAAGCTCTGAGGCTACACCCACCAGCACCATTGTTGCTTCCAAGAGAGACCAGGGAAGCTTGTGTGATTGATGGGTATGAAATCCCAGAGAAAACCAAACTGATGGTGAATGCCTACTCTATTGGAAGAGACCCCAAGTACTGGCGTGAACCTCTGAGCTTTATGCCAGAGAGGTTCGAAGATAGTTCAGTTGATTTCAGAGGACTTCACTTTCAGTACCTTCCATTTGGAGCTGGAAGGAGGATTTGTCCTGGCATAACCTTTGGAATGGCTAACATTGAGCTTCCCATTGCTCAATTACTGTATCATTTTGACTGGAAATTGCCAGAAGGAACAACACCAGAGAACTTGGACATGACTGAAAACTCTGGAGCTACCATTGGAAGAAAGGAAACGTTGTATTTGGTTCCCACTCCTCAAGTATTTTCACACGACGAGTCCAACCAATCCATGGAGACCATGCAAGTTCTGAATTAAATGAGCTCAAATCATGTATTATTTTTCCATTTTTTATCTATCAGCTCTCTGTTAATGATACATAAAATTTCTGGAAGATATATACTGGAATAACTCCATTCTTCTTGCATCAGATACTTTAGGTTATAATGTAATCAATCAAATCCAAAGATGGTACTTGAATCTGCAACATTGAAGCTGAAAAGATGAACATGCATTGACATAATTAAAGATTGTCTGATTGATTAACAGGTGTCTTTCAATATTTTATATTTTACATTTCATATCTTAGAAATTTATTTGTTAATTTTTACGATAATATTTAATACTTTCTGATATCTTTTACTTATTTTCTATTTTCTTTTCCTAAAACTAAGAATGATAATTGTGGTCCAATCTAACATAAAATCAATATATTTGTAATCATTCGTATATTGTTAACTTTTGGATCAGGCTCGGACTTAAAGGAGTTACCCTAAAAACTGACACACAACATTGAACAACCTGAAAAGTTTTTTTTGAAACGATCTCATTATAAGTTAATTATCCAAAATAATATCTGACTTGATTTGTAAGTTTAAGAATCTATTACACTAAATTGACCTAATTGGTATGTTTGACCTAACACTAAGTTAACAACTCATTAGCAAATTGATTAACTTTTGAATAATATTCGATGACTTGAATTGTTTTCTCTTGAAACAATGTCATTTTTGGTTTAATTGTCTAAAATAACGTCGTTTTGATACGTAAGTTTGATAATCTATTACATTATAACGATATTATCTTAAGATAATCCGAATTAATCTGAATTAAATTGGGACCTCGTAACTGGAATCTAACCAAACTTTTAAAACATGAAAGTTGCAACTACTCAGTTGAATTAATCCTTTTTAAAAAATTCTAGGCAGACAAATGATGACACACAACAAAGTTGAAAGTTTAGGAGCACGACAATATGGGGGTGTTGTTATTGGACTCAAAGATGGAGTATAAGAAAGGTTGTATGAATGAAGTCAAGTCTTGCCAAATATTCTAATCAGAATCATATCTGTTTGTCCTTATTTGCTTAGTTCAATGACTTTGTCAATTCACTGATTTTGGTTCAGATTTGGTTCCTTTTTTTACAACCTATTTCTTCCAAGCCAAAGCAATACTTAAAGAATTCCAACGAGAGACCCATTTTCAGACGGAGGCGGCCTTTGTTTGCTCCATTGGTCATAACATCAAATATTAAACAGAGCATGACAAAGTTTACCACGCATTCAAAACATGGGACAAACTACTACCTTCCATTGTACAAAACTCGTATGTCAGCTTGAAAATACAAAGTTTTTACGTGGATTCAGAGAACATTATTTGAAACCCTTCGACCAAAAGAAGGGAAGAAAAAGAACATAGATTACAACATGTATGCAATAATTTGTATTCCCTATCTAAGAAGAAGCCTAAGTATAGAGCATTTACAAGATCAATACAATACATCAGGAGTTATGTTTTACTGTGTCAAAATTGGACCCCCTCAAAAGGCAACCCCACGAAGGAACGACACATAGTAAGGCATATAATGTTTCAGATCACAGAGATAACTTGGATTATGAGAAGCCATAGGTTAGGCAGCAACAGGAAATTTGCCCTTCTGTATAGGTGGTGACTGAAAGCTATCACCAATTATGCAATTGAACAGTTAAGCTTTTAACCACAGGATGATATTCTGTATGCATATACTTTTTAGCTTTCTCTGAACCAGGCTGTTCGAGCCACTCGTCATACAAGCATTTAACTGTAGGATTATCAAAAGGATCTGCAACCAAAACCTACAAATACAAAATTGAACAAACAGTCAAAACCATATAACTTCTATGATAATGCAAGGACAAAGAAAACAAGCATAAGGATAGAATTAGAAAAAAGGTATAAGCAGATCAGGCAAGCACGTAGCAGATCATTCTGTATCTTTTAACTCAAGGCCATTTTGACAATCAAATGACCGTAATCATGTGAAGCATTGTGCATTCAAAACCTCTAGTAGACATTGAATCCATAAATCAGTATGGAACAACTCTCCTACGTGGACATCAGAAAATGTTTTAATGTTACACAATACAACAAACAAATGCCGTGGAACTTGCAATCTCCAAGAACCAAAGTACATGAGCTCCTCGGATAAATCAACTAGTTAAACCAGCACATAAGTGATCAACTTGCATATCTTCTATGATAAGATGTTCGAATATCAAAATGTTCAGCATAAGCACATAGGGAAGGTAAAGTTATGAAATTAGAACAGTAACAACAGCATGTTCCACAGTATTTATACCAGTACAAGATTAGGTTTCAAAGAAATAAGAGACCATTAAATTCAAGAGATGCTTACATTTTCCATATAAACAGTTTCCAACAATTGAATCAAATCCTTTGGGGATTGTCCTGGCTTTGGTTTGATTTGACCTCCACCATTCAAACAACCTGCTTAAACAAAAATATAGATGGTCACGCCTCATGTGGAGTAATTCGTCCAAGAAAGTTTGCAAGCAAGTGCATGTGACAGAAAAGGAAACCTGATGGACATGCCATGACTTCCACGAAATGATAGTCACATTTCCGCATCTTGACTTTCCTTACAACATTTTGCAGGTTCTGGAAGCCATAACATTGGGCAAATTTCAACACAACTTTTCCATCTACCTGCAATACAAGATGTACAAGATGATTCATGACAATGTTTAAGAGTAACAATCAGCTACCTGTGAGTGTCCCTTAAATATAAAATTCAGCTGGCAAAAAGTACCACATCATATTGTATACAGGAGCTTCACATTATAAATGTAGGCTAAACTTTACTCTAGGCTTATATTCACATCAACGAGGAAAGGGAAAGGCTTGGGTAGGAAAACCAACTCAAATCCTTCCATCTCCAGCTAATCATGCGCAAATCAACAACAAACTATACTTCTAGATAATGCATGCAAAAACAGTTAGGAAATGATGGAATGACAGAGAATTAAAGAGAATGTCTTACTTCAAGAATCACCTCACGGAAGTCGGTATTCCTTATCGTCTTGAAGGGCAATGGACCTTTGACTTCAATTCCAAATAGTGATTTAGCAGCATGCCGAAATACCGTTTCCACATAGCCACCAGAACTTCCAAGCACTCCATATAGATGTCCCTCTTCGTCAACATTTGTCAACCTGCAGGAATGTCACCAAACATCATTTCTTGACAGACACTTCCAGGATACATGTATGGTAACAATTCTTAAGAATAACTGAAAGACCTTACATTTTATCAAGAGGAGATTCATCTAGAGCCTCAAAATCTACAGACCTTAACTGCAAAAGTTGACCAAAAGTACTTATAATTCAGAATATAGCTTTTAAGGGGAGAGATCACAGAAATCACAAGGATTTAACAAATTGCTTTACCTTAATCAAGTCTAATACTTCTCCAGTCGTCAAAACTGAATCTACCTCTGGAAGTTTAATACCAGATTCTGCTTCAAAAATAAAGTCATCTCGCGCAGCCTCAAGCTTCTTATCATAACAAGGCATCACAGTCACGTGGTAAATCTCATCTGGCCTAGTAATTAGTTTTCATCCATTAGAATTTTTCTCACATATTGCATTCAACAACATTCATATATGTCTATAGTGCTTTTGGGAGTAACATAAGTTACCAAAAGTATAACTTGAGCCTATCACAGTCTCCGTTTAAAAAAGTTTTAATCAGTTGCTCTTGTCAAAAGGACAAGAATTAGATGATTAAAAAATTTATGCTTGATGAAAAATCATTTAGAAATGAACATCACAAAAACATTGGAAAAAAAAGATTAGGTTGTATCCTTACCGAAGACCTATTTTATGGCATAAGTGATGCTTGATGGCAGCACCAACTGTTTGCTGAGGACTCTTGACAGATGAAATGTAAGGTAAAATATAGGATCCTAGCTGCTTTTCAGCATAGCATATCCAACCTACAATTACAGAAGGATGAAAAGGTCAAGCAGCTCCCATTAAACCTTGTTCACTCTATAATCCCAGTTATGTCACAACATGTAAGAATGTCACAGGATATTTGTATTTGTTTTTACACAGCTTTTTCCAGCTCTCTCCAACCATCTACTCTTGAAGTCGCACAAAGAGGGTTATCGTTCCCCTTTTCTTTCAGGAATGGGGGTATTATGCTAAGGGACAAAACAAACCTGGACATGCTGAAGAAAGCATTGGTAATGATGGCCTAGCTTTTTCATCCTCGACTGACTGACTTTCTTTGTATCGACTAATGAACTCATTGCAAGTTTCAATAAGTGTCATGTCTCTGCTGCAACTTGTATCAAATACGGCCTTTACTCCCAGGGACTTGAAAAATGTTGTGAGCTTTTTAAAAACCTGAAAGTTGAAAGCAATAGCATATTAAAAATGCATGACTCCACATTTGAAGGACATCATTTCATCTTCTAGTATACGCAGCATCAATAAGAAAGCCCCATTAGTACCTGAATTGGAGGAATGCCAAAATATACTGCAAAGGAAGCTCTTGACTGAGGAGACAAGGAAACAACAACAGCTTTTCCTTTATTGATGTTAGCAAGGAACTCATCCAAACCTTGTTTTTCAAGCATGACTGTCTCTGCTGATGTTATGCATCCACTGCAATGTCACGAAAATAATTCAACCCTTTTATTAGCAATGCAAAACCGACCAATTATTTGCGAAATGTAGACTAATCACATTAATTAAAAGAGTAATAACCATCCTGCCGACATGACTATGCAAGTACATTCTGTCAGTAACCATTAAAAATTTTACCATTATCTTCATGGTCATCATTACAGAAAGCATTGAAAGCCCTAGTAACAAGACTATAGGCAGTAGTCAAACTCAAGAAAAGTCGCAAATTTATTGCAAAAAAAAAAAGAAAAGTTAATTAAGCATTTATAACCATCTTGTCGCCTAATCATTGAATAGAATGGTGGCAGAACTTGTGGGAAATTAAACCAACGATTAACAAGTACCCAACATAGATTAATCAACACACAGAAGGAATCCTCATAAAAAAACGGCGACTTTGGCAATTAAGAACAAGAAACACTGAATTATCTGATATTAAATTATACATAAAAATAAAATTACCTGCAAGCCAAGCAATCCTTCAGAGAAATTTTAACTGGTTCAGTTTGCTGTTTATTATCTATTGAAACCTACACCAGCCAAAAGTTCATACGAAATTACAATCATAAAAAGTAAAAACCGAGAACTGAAACCTTCATAGAAAGAAACTCTTTTAATAACAGTTGAACGCAAAAACCTGAGGCCTAGCGGGCTTCTTAAGTGTGGAATTGGAGTTGAGAGAAACGACGCATGTCTGCGACGGTGCTATGAAATCGCTGAGATCTCCAATTCTCAGTGCCGGCGAGAACTTCTCCGACATCTCTTCAGTGATCGGAAACCAATAGCAGCTTCTCCGATGTTAGGGTTTATGTTGAACAAAAATGGAAAGGCCGCTGTGGGGGTATTTCTGTTCATTAATCCTTTTTCAGCGTATTCTGGGGAAAATAAAAGTCAAGAATAGGGAAATAAAAAGGAAGAAAAGAATGCGTGCGGGCGGTTGCAGAGTGGATATGAGGAGTATCCAATAAGAGCTCTTGACTTTCTTGTCATCCAATCAGATGCCGATTATATTTACAGTGGTTTTTTAAGAGGCACATGTCCGCCACGAGTCACTAGCGGCGGCTGTCACTTTCACTGTTTTTTTCTAATACGGTGAATTAGGGGTTTTAACTTTTAACTTTTTTACTTTTTAACATAGGTGTCTATTTTGGTCCAGATCTGGCTTAATTTTGGGCCCGATTTGACCAAGTTACAAGCAGGCTACGAATTATAAGTGATCGACTTGTGGCTCGGCGTTATTTAAAAAATAATATCGTTTTTATATTTTTGTAAACAAATTATAAAATAAGTCAGATTAGCTCAGTCGTTCAGCCCGTGGCTTGGCCCGGCCACAAACTGATCTATCCTCGGATCCGGCTCAACTCAAACAAGACATTCCTATTTTATAATAAGTGATTATTTAGATGAGCTTTTGAGAAGTTAACGACCATTTTTTCGTCACAAAAACTTTTTTTAAAAAGAATGTTTGGCTGTAAAATATAAATAAATATTTCTTTAATAAATATGACTTTTTTGACAGGCAAAATACATTTTTTTAAGAAGTTCAAATTTAAAGTTCCTCAAAAAAGTCTCTCAAATGACTTTTTCAAGTAGATTTTTCAGATCAATTAATGAACCTATTTTTTAGTTTCTTTTATTCTTATATTTTACATATAATTCTCACAATACCCACAAACTCATCTTTTATATAATATTATTTGACTTTTTATATGTTTTAATATTTATTTTTAATATTAATTTACTTACGTTATAATCTATATAAAAGATTTAGTTAGATATATTTTTATTTGGGTTTCATATGATTTAAAATTATATAATAATTAATATATTGTGCTTTGCATATTGTTTAAT